>CATIWQ010011681.1:0-18923 GCA_949673415.1 Euphorbia schlechtendalii
ACTCTCAATTCAGATAAGCTTTATCTTATCAACAAAATAAAGATTCACTCAAGCTAGAACTCTGGTGGATTCACATCTTTGGATCAGACCAGAAGACGTTCATGGAGTATAAAAGAGCCTTTGGTCATCACGCAAAGGTACGCATTCTGAATTCACAAGAAATTACTCCTCGCCTCCTCACTTAAATCCGATCTAACTTAAGCATCGGAGAGGCTACGCCGGTCACACGGCTAGTCCCCATAGCGACGGTTATTATCTTGCAGGAACCATCAAATCCCAAGACAGAAGAGCTTTAGGAGTCAACTTCAATCGGAGAATTAACGTGTGGAACCACAATCCAGACCTAATTTAACAATAATTATAATCTATTTTTAGTTAATAGGAGACAAAGAAAAATATCTCAAAAAGACTACAAATATAATTTTAACTTCATTTCAATTTCGACATTTTCAACCGTTGAAAGCTGCTATACCAATTATGCCCTCATTTTATAGTCATAAATGATCTGTTTGTTAGGGGGGTTCGGGCTGGGGCGGGTTTTTTGGTTGAAAATATCAACCCAAGCCTATATTTTAGAATTTCCTCAGGTCGGATTCGGATTTACAAGGTCATTCCCAAGTTCATGAATTTTTTTTATTTAAAATTCTTATTATACTAAATGAAAAAATAATATACATGTCTTTATAAAAAATAAAATATACATGTTAAATTTTTTCATCTATTATACATGTTAAATTTTTTCATCTATTCGCACTTTTTATTTATAGATTTTAATATTTAGTTAGTTTATGGTATAAATATAAACTTTTAATAGGGAAACATATTAAGAATCTTAAATAATTTTTAATAACATGTAAAAATATAATAAGTAAAATTATTATTCGTCGGACCGGGTTTGAGTATTACTTGAAAATCAAACCCAACCTATAAAATTTCGAGTTTTAACATGCTCGAACTTGGATCGGGCTTAGTGAAAATATAAGTGTCCAAGCCCGTACCATACCTAGAACATGTCTACTCATAATTGACATGAGTTTTTATCCATTTAGGATGCATATGTCACGCGGCTACTTTAGTTTTATTTCTTGCATATTTTATTTTCCAAGTTTCATTTTTTACAATTAAGGATTTATTTGCAAGATTGTGCATCGAACTTAGGTTCTCATGTCCATTTCAAAAGTTGTATCGATTGAATACTACACCCCATTGATGTTTTCTAAATTTTGATTATGACCAATTTGGTTTATTTACATATTATTATTATTATTGCATGTTACGGTAATATGTTTAATATTCATAACTAGATTGGACACCATTATTGGAGAATCTAAAAGTGTGAGATTGTGGATTAATCTTCACAATCAACAAAATAGACAAAAAATGTCCATAAATTTAAAAAATTATTTGATCCATGTTTCAAGCATTTGTGGTTTCAAGCAATGTTTTAAAATAGTTAGGTAATATTTAGATGATTAGAGTTCAAGACTTAATCAGGAATTTGTCGGGATCTACATGGATTAGTATTTTTTTAAATATATTTAAAAATACAAATTTAATTAAAATATGAATTATATTATAAAATTATATTGTAGAATATAATGATAGAAATCTAAAAGCTAAAAATATAAAATTTTATATAATTCTTGATAAAAAAATTTCATTATATGTTGTATTTATCTCGATATGAATAATATCAAGCCCCTTGTTTTTTTTTTTTTGGCGTGAAACACAGTGTTTTGAGTTGGATACTCGAAACAAGACTTTTGACAATGATTGTAAGTTTAAAAAAGTTAATTATAATATTATAAACAATCTTAAAAAATGTGTCCAATCAGTAACAAATAAAATAAATGAGTGTCTGAAATCTAATGTTATAAATTTCAATCTCCCTGACAGCTATAACATGTTTTCAGTTTTACTTCGTATTGAAAATTTAGAAGATGAAAAGAAATTGAAAATGGAAAATGAAAATAGTGTTTTTTAGTGAAAATTGAAATACAGAAATATGTTCATTTTTTTAGTAATCTAGTTTTTTTATTTTCTAAACAAATTGAATAATATACTTTACTTGTTATAACATTAGAAATGACAAAAAAAATATTACAATATGAATTAAAAATGGCAAATATAAATTTTAAACTAAAAAATGATAAAGTAAAACATCTTTTAATTCAATTATAAATATAAGTTGATTCATGTGCATTTTGATATTGGTTTGAAAATGTCAAATCTTACCTTTAGTACATTTGAAACTTATCACATTGTGCAATTTTTATGATGAATATGCTTCAAGTTTACCAAATTATAGTTTTATTAAACCTGTCTACATTTATGAAAATATCATTATTTGATATTTAATTTTCATGTTTTAGTGATCATTTTTATCAAATTTTACAATTTTTCGATTTCCTAAATGATGAATTGAAAAATCGAAAGCATAGAGAAATATTCACATATAAAATTATTTTCAATATACAATTTTTTTACTTTTTAAATAATAAATATTAATTTAAAATTTTATTAATTAGAATCAAATTAAGTAGACTAAATATTAAAAGAAAGTTAAATGTAAATTGGAAAAATGACTAAACAAATAAATTAAGAGTAAAATAATAAAAATTATTCTTTGGTTATTTATTAACAATTTACTACATAACTATAAATATTAGGAAAAAATAAATTAAATAATAGAGTATTGTGGTACTTACATAAAACTTATGTTATTCAATTTGGAAAATTTCAGAAAACATCGAAAAGCTGTATTCCGAGTTAAGGCATAAATTTGAAAATTCTGAAAACTATTTTCCAATTTTCCAAACTGAAAAATTTTGCAACCAAACAACTAATTCCACTTTTTAGTTTTCCTTGAAAATTTTCCAATTTTCCTTGAAAATTTTCCAGTTTTCCGCAACTAAACAGACCCTGATGCTTCAGATTTCCAGTTTACTACCCACTCTCCAATCAGCGTATTCAAATGTGTTGACAGAATATGTCCCTTCGATTCTTTTTTGGGTAGAAAATGTCATAGGACATCTCTTCTCAACAATTTTTTCTTTTTTTTTTAACTATATTAAACCATTGATGCTTGTCATAACTCATAAGTCATAAGAATGACTGAAAAATCCAGTCACTGTTTAGTCTTGACATTTTGGATACAAATTGTTAATAGCAGAACAATATCTCAAACCCAAGCTGATAATGTGATTTGCATCACACATATATGAGATGATTCAGATGGTGAACTTGCATTAACGATATTCAGAAGCCATCTCCAATGCTTTTGGCCCCATTGAGAAGGTCAGGCATTCAATAACAATCATAATTAATTGTTTTTCAATTGATTTATAGGGTTGATAAAATCGTAAGACATTGTTTTAAATTGTAACACAATGTTATATGTACTACTATAGCTATAGGGGAATTTCAATGTTATCTAAGCTTCAGAATTATGAGATTATACTCTTTATTATTTGTCAATTTGCATAATTAGTTTTTACCTTGACGTACTATTCAATCATATGAAGAGCATAATGTAGTTATGAGTTTTTCTTTACTCTACAAATACAAACTCTTGTTCATGTAATGATAAATAACTTTTTTTCTTCTTTCGTGTTTGGATGCTTCATGGAGTAAACATGTAGTAGACAAATAAATAAAGATCAAGGAAAATGAGCAAGAAGTTTTCGGGCCAAAGATTTTTAGCAGCTACATTGTGTCTGAACTCCAAGCATCATTGGTTGGTGACCAAATATTTCAAGATAATCAAGTGCTCATACATGCACATAATTATCTTTCTCAGAAATCAATTGAAGTGGGTACTATCATATGTTTCTCTTCATAACTGTTGCAACTCATGAATCTGGATAACTTTCTCGTATTTAAACATACTACCGTGTTTTTTACAGAAACTTAAAGAATCTTAATAACACTTAAAATACAGGTTTGACAAAGGGCAATGCTTTGTGTCAGCAATGTGGCTGTTTTTATGTGGAAAATTGTTGCCTGATAAGGTTGTATTTCTAACATCTGTTAATATTTTGTTTTTCACTAGTGTAATCAATCAGAGAATGACTCAAATACAATGCAACTGGACTTGAAATGCATGATGATAATATCTTGAGTATGTAATCGAACTCTGATCTACATTGTTTTGTATCTAGTGTGTGTATATATATATATATATATATATATATATATATATATATATATATATATATATATATATATATATGATGATGATGATGTTTTTAACCTTTTGCATAATTAATTATGCAAGCAACCTACATTGCATCAAATTATTCCAATGACAGTGGTAGGGCACAAAAATTGAGTCCACATGCTTATCTTTTAATTGATTTTGGAATTTAAATAATAGAAAGTCATTGAATATCCTACTCAAATTTTTTCAGAACCTTGTTTGCTCCAGATGGCCTATATGTCAGTTTTTTTGGTCATTCCTTTGTATCTTTGTTTACAGACGCAACATAGCTCACACAGACAAATAAATATGTTTCAGTTTTTTTTTATAGAACTACCCATTCTCCAATTGGCATTTTAAATGTGTTCACGGAATATGTCCCTTCGATCCTTTTTTGTGTAGAAAATGTCCAAGGATATCTGTGTTGGAGTAAAGAGGATTATGAAAACTCAATTAAGCTCAAGAAATTAATAAGAATAAGTCACAAATTAACTTTAGTAAACAAAATATTGCAATATACTCTTATTTTTTGTCACTCTCTAACTCTCTCTTTTCAATATGCAGAATATAACATTTTTATAGGAAATTAAATCTACAAAGCCTACATACTTCAACATATAATTTCAATGCTTATTAAAGCCTAGCCGTATAACTAAGACTTTTGATAAATTAATTGACATAATTTCTAACCCTTGAAATCACACTTTGTCTTGTATGCAACTTATTCAACCCATGATTGACATTTCATGTCTCATATGCCAACATATCCAACTTATTTCTTTATTTTCTCTGAACTTATTATACACATGTCTTGACTTTATTATACCATCAATCAAGAAAAACCGTGTATCCACTTAATTAAGTTTAATTTTCCATCCCTTAAGCTTAATTGTCGGTTATTCCCAACTTTGTTCGCAACTTGTTAAACACGTCGTATTTCAGTGGCTTTGTGAAAATATCTGCAATCTGATATTGAGTTTTCACATATTTCAGTGTGACTTTCTTTTGCTCAACACTTTCCCTGATAAAATGATACCTCGTATCAATATACTTGCTACGATCGTGGAAGATTGGATTTTTTGCTAATGCCAGTGCTGACTTGTTATCGACAAAAATATCTGTTAGATATTGTTGTGCCATTTGAAGTTCCTTCAACAATCGTCGTAACCATATCGCATAACAAACACATGCGGTTGCAACGACATACTCAGCTTCACAAGTTGACAACGTCACAATAGGTTGCTTGTTTGAACTCCAAGTGAACGCTATATCTCCAAGAAAAAACACAAATCCGCTAGTGCTTTTTCGATCATTTCTATCACCGACCCAATCATCATCACTATATCCAACTAATTTGAATTCGTCTGATTTTGAATACTGTAATCTAAAATTAGTTGTACCTTTCACATAGCGGAGTATTCTTTTCGCTGCATTCCAATGAGACTCCTTTGGTGCTTCCATGTATCTGCTCACCAACCCAACTGCATATAAAATATCTGGCCTAGTGCATGTCAGATATCTGAGACTCCCGATCAGACTTCGAAAATTTATCGGGTTCACATTGACTCCACATTCATCTTTAATCAATTTCAAACTGCATTCAACTGGAGTGTTGACAGGATTGCAATTCTCCATCTTGAATTTCTTCAAGATTTCCTTGGCAAAGCCACTTTGAGAAATAAAAGTACCATCTTCGTTCTGCTTTACTTCTATGCTCAAATAATATGACATCAAACCAATGTAAGTCATCTCAAATTCACGAGCCATTGACCTCTTGAAATCATAGAACATTTGAGGATTGTTCCTAGTAAAAATAAAATCATCAACGTACAAGCAAACAAGCAACATATCTCCATTCTTCACTTTCACGTATAATGAATATTCATGTGGACATTTGACAAATTCATTCACTTGAAAGTATTTGTCAATACGACTGTTCCATGCTCTCGGTGTTTGCTTTAGCCTGTACAATGCCTTCTTCAATTTCAACACCTTTTCTTCATGATTTTGCATAATGTAATATGGTGGTTGTTGGACATAGATTTCTTCCTCCAAATTCCCATTCAAAAATGTTGATTTGACATCCAATTGATGAATCTTCTATCCATTTTGTGCAGTAACCGAAATCACCAGTATAATTGTCTCCATCTAGCAACTGGTGCAAAAACTTCATTATAGTCTATACCGGGCTTTCGACTATACCCTTTCACAACAAGCCTTGCCTTATGTCGAATAATTTCTCCATTTACATCTTTCTTTGCCTTGAACACCCACTTGACACCAATGGGCTTTTTGTCAGCTGGAAGTTTGGTTAACTCCCACGTCATGTTCTTCTCTATCGCTTGAATCTCCTGCTCCATGGCTTTTCTCCATCTCTCATCTTTCATGGCTTCTTCAGCATCAATGGGTTCACTATCAATAAGATGATAGTAGAGAGTTAGTTCTTCATTGAGCTCTCTACCAACATCATAAATATCTTGCACAAGCCGAATTTTTCTTGGTCTTTGTCTAGGACCATCACTATCATAGTCTTCTTCTGGATAAGAACTTGGTACAGGAATGTATGATGTCGATGCCGTATCTGTCGATGTCGTAGTTGGTTCCTCCAGACTATGATCATTGTTTTCATCCATGATAAATGGATAAAAACTATAAATTTTCTTGTCTTTATTCCACTCCCAAACTGCCTCCTCATTAATTATCGCGTCCCTACTGATGATCGTCTTCTGTGTGTCAGGATCGAACATCTTGTAACCTTTTGAAAATTCTGAATAACCAACAAACAAGTACTTTTTGCTTTTGTCATCCAACTTTCTCCTTTCTTCATCAGCAACATGAACATGTGCAAGACTCCCAAAAACATCAAAATGAGAGATATTTGGCTTTCTTCCTCTCTATGCTTCTTGAGGTGTCATATTTGAAACACTTGTTGGAGATCGGTTCAAGATGTAGACTGCACAATTTACTGCTTCTTCCCATAACTCCTTAGGCAAATTTTTACTCTTCAACATGCTCCTCACCATTTCTAGCACTGTTCTATTCTTTCTTTCGACTACATCATTCTGTTGTGGTGATCTCGGGACTGACAACAAATGATAAATTCCATGATGCTCACAAAATCGTTTGAATTCATTGGATGTGAATTCTCCCCCTCTATTAGATTTTAAGGCTTTGATGTGGTTGCCACTTTCTTTCTCCACTAGCGCTTTGAATTTTGTGAAAGCTCCAAATACTTCTGATTTTTCCTTTAGAAGATACACCCATATTTTTCTGCTATAATCTTCAATGAATAGCAAAAAATATTTGTTGCCTCCCAATGATATTGGTGTCATCGGTCCTCAAACATCAACATGAATGAGTTCTATTGGCGCATTTGCTCTAGACATGGACTCCTTTGGAAAATTAGCTCTAGATTGTTTTTCAACAAGGCATCCTTCACAAAGCTAATGAGGTTGATTAATCGGGGGAAGAACATGAACCATCTTCTTCTGGCTTAGTAATTTTAACCCTCCAAAATTGAGATGACCAAATTTCAAATGCCAAAGCTAATGAGAATCTTTCATGCAAGCTTTCAAACACTTGGCCACATCCGTCTTGATGTTGAGAGTGAACATCCGGTTCTTCGACATTGGCACATTTGGCAACAACTCCTTTTCATTTAATAGCAATAACTTATGATTCATCATGTGCACTTAATAGTTTTTCTATAGCAATTGTCCCAACTTAGAATATTGCTTTTCATGTTTGGAACGTAATAAACGTTGCTGATAAACTGATGCTCTCCATTCTTTAAACGAATAAGAATGGTTCCTTTGCCTTTGATGGGAACTTAATCCCCAAAAATAACATTTCCGTTGAATGATTGGTCCAGCTCTATGAACAATTTCTTGTCTCCACACATATGGTTACTTGCACCATTATCAAGATACCATATGTTATTGTCTTAACTCTGTTCACCTTCACAGGTTAGTAATATCATGTCAGTTACATCCTCTTCTTGAATGTTGTTTGCCGCTTCCTCTGCTTGTCTCGGTGGACTCTGACATTCTGCTGCGTAGTGACCAAATCTAGAGCAATTGTAACATTGGATGTTGGACTTGTTATGTCCATCATTTTACCTCGAGTTTCCTCTTCCTCGTCCTTGTCCACGTCCACGTCCACGACCTCTACCTCTTGTGAACTGGTTATTTCCATCATTGTTATCACCTCTCCCGAATTGGTGTGATCTGCCACGTCCTCTACCTCTTCCAAATCCTCCACGGCCTGTACCGCGTCCTCATCCAGCTTCTCGACTATTTTCACCATCTTTCAATGTAACCTTTACTGCCAGGACTTGTTTGACAGATTCTTCTTTCTGTCTGTTTAGTCTTTCTTCCCTTGCTTGCAATGAACCAACGAGTTCATCAACTGTCATTGTACTAGTATCTCGAGATTCTTCTATGGTCACTACTATATAGTCAAATTTTGGTAGTAGTGATCGTAGAATTTTTTCAACGGTTCTCGACTCCATCTTTTCACCATACTACCGCATTTGGTTGACGACAGATTTTACTCGAGATGAGTAATCAATCACAGCTTCCGTCTCCTTCATTTTCATCGTCTCAAACTCTCCTCTTAACATTTGAAGTCGAACTTTCTGCACTTTCTCCTCGCCTTGAAGAGAAACTCTTAATATGTCCCTTGCTTTTTTTGACGTAGTTGCTTCTGCCACCTTCTTGAACATAACATCATCTAACCCTTGATGGATTAGAGTAAGTGCCTTTTGGTCATTTCTTCGATTCTTTTGCAAACTGTCTTTATCGGCTTGAGTTGTGCATCTTCGGTTGGGACTTCGTAACCTTTCTCGATAATCTCCCAAACATCTTGGGCTCTGAGAATTGTCTTCATTTTGATGAACCAATTTTTGTAATTGGTTTTTGTAAGTTGAGGAAAGTTGAATGAAACACCATTGATATTCATTATTTTAGAAAGAAAAAAAACTGATTATAGGCTTTTAGGGGCTGTTGCAACACTTTGGGCGTTGCAAGTGATTTCTGACGGAATTTGGTAAGGAAACAGCAAGGAAATATTCTCTGACGGAAATTTGCAAAGGAAACAGCAAGGAATTATTTCTGACAGAAATTTTGCAAGGGAAAATGTTCCTTGCAGAGACCAAAATTTCAGAATTTCGCCTTTTTCACTCGGAATAAGAATTTTTCGAGAAGAAAGTCAGGTTTTCAATCTAGCTCTGATACCACTTTGTCGGAGTAAAGAGGATTACGAAAAATCAATTAAGCTCAAGAAATTAATAAGAATAAGTCACAAAATAACTTTAGTAAATAAAATATTACAATATACTCTTATTCTTTATCACTCTCTAACTCTCTCCTTTCAATATGCAGAATACAACATTTATATAGAAATTAAATCTACAAAGTTTACATACTTCAACATATAATTTCAATGTTTATTAAAGCTTAGCTGTATAATTAAGACTTTTGACAAATTAATTGATATAATTTCCAACCCTTGAAATCACACTTTGTCTTGTATGCAATTTATTCAACTCATGATTGACGTTTCATGTCTCATATGCCAACATATCCAACTTCCCGATTAATATTGACCAACACCATTTCTTTATTTTCTCTGAAGTTATTATACACATGTCTTGACTTTATTATACCATCAATCAAGGGAAAACCGTGTATCCACTTAATTAAGTTTAATTTTCCATCAATCTGTTCCATTTTTTTTTTCTTTTTGTATCATATTGAATCATTGATGCATATCATAAGTCATAAGTCATAAGAATGACTGAAAATTTCAGTTACACTTAGGCATGCCATTTTGGATACAAATTATTTATAGCAGAATATTATCTCAAACCCAAGCTGATAATATGATATGTATTGCAGATACACGAGATGATTTAGATGGTGAACTTGCATCTGCGGCAACTTTATTACAATCAGATACCATTAAGGATATTCAGAATCCAGCTTCAATGCTATTGGCCCCATTGAGAAGGTCAGACAATCGATTAAAAAACTATTAAATTGTTTCCAATTGATGTTAACACAGTGAATTCTGTTATATGTATTACTATAGCTGTAGAGAAATTTCTGTGCTTTCTAAAGCTTTAGAATTATAAGATTTTTCTCTTTGATTTTTGTTATATTTGCAAATTTACATTTCACCTTGGTGAGACATGCCATTTGTATTTACTTCTAACAAAAATTTTCGTTGTGTAATTTACAGTGAAGGTATATGTGCCAAAGAACCAGAAGTTAGAAATTCAAAGATTTTGAGGAGCATTATTTGTTAGTTTTAAATTTTCTCAGATATAAACAAAGGACTCTATACTTCTTATCGTGGCGGCTACGGGGAAAGGTGAGAAGTGCCATCTGTATTAAGTGCAATGCCTATCAACTAGGAAGGTTTCCATGTGAATGATGCAGAAAATCAAAGAAAGCTGACTGCTTACTTCAAATTACTGACCATGGAATTAATTAAAGAATAACCTGGCTTTCCAGGGAGCAATCAGGTATTGTATATTCTTTTTTTATCAAGTTAGGTAGAAGTCCATGAGGAATAAATCCCATAAACTTCACCTGAACCGTGGGTTGCTTGTGGAATTGTCACTTGACTATCATTTTTAACGGGGAGGGCTTCGGTGGTGATAGATTAAATAATGCTTCCAAGCCGGGTACTATTCTGAGGCATCTTGATATTGAAGCGGAAATAGGGGATTCTTTTTGCTTGAAAGTGGAATAGACAATAATGATCTGAACAAACTCAGGAAAGGGAACTTTTATGCCTTATAGATTAATTTGATAACTCTTTCATGTTATGAGGATTTGACTAAGCACATAAATGAACTTAAAATTAGTGATACACACACACACACAGATTTTCACTTATGTTGTCACTTTACCAGCCAAAAGTGCTGGTTATTTTTTGTGCTGTTTTAAGTTTCACTTGGATCTTCTTTAGTATCGACGCACTTTTGATCATCTGGGTAAAAAGGTTTTAGATGCAACAGAGTACTTCAAGGGGTCTTGCAATTTAATATTTGTATAATGATCAAGTGACTTGTGAAGTATTACTAGGTCACTTAAGGAATATCAGAAACCTTAAAGAATTTTGCCTATTTTATTGCTTCTGAGTTAGATTATTGTGTACACTATTCTTTATGATGACTCTAATTAATAATATATCATAGAATAAAGTACGATGTTCGGCTTTGTGTTGCTTCATAGGAAATTGCCAAGCTGCTAGGTGGAAATTAGATTTCACAATTTTGTGCATTCGTGATCTTTATGTTCTTTGAAGGAGCCTATGCATATTTATCATGGTTCATTGCGTCTCTCAATAAGAATACTCTTGACTTTTTCTACTGAAACTTTATTAATGTCTCTTCATCTACTTGATGCTTCTTTAGTTTATTTAGCATGTACATTTTATCCACAAGCGATGAGGACACATTAGTTTGTCAAATATTAGTAATTTTTTGCATAGTACAAATGTACAATGTCCTTTATGTTTCAAGGCATGCTGAGAATACCACGCTCTAAGTTTCTTGGTACCCAGTGAATTTTTTTTTTAAGATTTTGGTGTTTTTTTTAAATGACTATACATATCTCAGCGCAGGAATATGGGAGTGAGCAAAAACTTTTTCTGATGCTATGCATAGAAGAAGGTATTTAAGTTTTCTTCAAGAACTTAGAGAAAGGCACATGAGTACAAGGAAGTATAGTATTCAAGATTTTCCATGTTGTTAGGGGAAAAACTTTACAAATCGCTACTTTGAAGCAAAAAAAAACATATGAGGCTACTTTGTTCAAGGTATGCTAAATGTACCGTACTTCATATTTCTGTTTTACAATTTAGCCATGGAGAAACTTCTAAAGTCTGGTCAAGAACTTTCTGGAAGCATGGAAGTGTATTGAGTTTAGGATTTGTTAGTTCAAACATCGAAAATTTCAATCAAGTACTCATACACTCAAAGAAACATCTTTCTCAGTCACCAATAGAAGCAGGTACTATCATAAATTTCTCTTTATATATGTTGCAACAATGGAATCTGGATACGTTTCTTAAACATACTACACTGTTTTTTACAGAAACTTGAAAGAAATAACAGATTAACTACAGGTATTACAAGGGCAATGCTTTGTGTCAATCTCGTGACTGATTTTCATGTGGAAAATTGTTCCCTGATAAGAAATTATTTTCAACTTGATATCCGTTGGAACGTGCTTTTCAACTTGATGTTTTACCTAGTCATTCGGTGTAGCCATGAGTCCTAAAATAAAAGGAAAGAAATGTTTTCAGTTTTGACTCCATTTCTATAAATAAGGACCTAATTATGTTAAATGCTATCAATTGAAAAAGATGTAAACCTTATTGTCATTCTCTTTAGCTTACTGTCTTTAATTTACTTTACCGCATGTTTTTTGAATTTGAGTTCTTTACTTTTATTTATGTTTCAACATAATTAACCAAAGAATTACTCTTTGATAACAGCTAATAATGAACAAGTCTATGAAGACTGGACCCTGTCATCGACTTCCTCATTCGCTCGGTTGTTGGAGGTCCATCCCCTTTGTTTGGATGAGCCTTCAGCTGCTCCAAGATGATGTATGCTAAGGTACGCCCTTGTTAGAGGTCCCAAATGACAGTTAAAAATTATACTTGGAGGAAAAAGTGTCACGTCATCCGCATTTTTTCCAGGTTTCGGCCGTGTTAAATCCATAGAGTGGCTCTATCAAGCCTAGCTTGTACGGTAACCTTCTCATTGGTCACACGCCTCAAATAGCAGGCGACCAACCAACAAAGCGGGTTTGTGGGCCTTGCTTGCCACTTGGACACCCAAAACCCTATAAAACCCCATTATCTCTCATTTCTTAGGTATCTTGTTCAATACAAAGTCTCATTGTCCCATTTTTCTCTTCTCTATCAACTACTCATTGGGGTGCTAACGTCGGAACTTCAACCAAGACTTGTTTTGTAGATCAAATCCCATTTCGGAGATCGAAATCTTACTAGAAAGCGTTATTTGGATATCAATTCGGTGCGGTGAGCGTGGAGCATTCCCCCAAAAAAGACACTTCCTAGACTGCAAAAAGATTTTCTCTCCTGAAAACCCCGGAATCCGAGAGGAAAGTGAATCCCAACGTGCGTCCCATTCAAACAAACACCCAAACCCCAAAGAACAACCAGTTGGAAACCTTTATCTCTAACAATATAGATCACAGCTCCCCCAGTGGTCAATCCCAATCCCGAATAAAAGATCTAATGGCAGCAGTTTGCCCTTGCCAAGAAGCAAGCGGAATCCATGGTCTTATTGAAAGAGATAGTATGTTTGCTAGCCCAAGCGCTAGCTGATGACTTGAAAGTGAAGCAAGAGCTACAGTGTCGGAATAGGGAAACTCCGCCCTCTTCACGTGGCCGCACCTGCGATAGACACTCTCATTCTCAGCTTTATTGTGCTCGTGAGAAAAGAAAACCAAAGATGGCTATTGAGCCCCGGTTCAATGACAGGGAGGAGGACAAGCCTAGCTATGTGTTAATCCCTGGGTTCAAGGCATCACCCCTGAGAAGATTGAGAAGTGGCAGCAGAGGAAGACCGAGATCTCTCGACTCAGATGACTCGCTCGAGCGAACCCCAGAGAAAGTGCAAAGGGGTCCAATCCATTTTGGAGGAGTGAATGATGCAATAGAGTAGCAGGTTAGGCAGTTGTTGATCAATGCAGGAGTTGAAGCACCGATCCCGGAAGTAGCAAGCGCAGTGTCGCCTTATTCCCCGGAAATAAGGGTTGCTTAGTTAAAGAACTTCAAACAACAGCGGATGAGAGAGTAAATTGGGGCGGGGGATCCTACGACTTACATTCATTATTAAAGGTAGTGCATGGAAGCCGCTGACGCAATGGGCGCCATGATGTGCAAACTATTCGCAGCCAACCCTGGTTTTAATGTGTCGAACTAGTTTGTTGCTGGTGCGATAAAAGTTTATGGAGAGATTTCAAAAGGCCTCGCTCAGTATCCCAAACTTCAACATTGATGTAGCGGTGAACGTGTTAATTGAGAATGGCAGGTGTCTGGACCTGGCAAAAGATTTGACCATCGACTGCCCTACCAACCTACATCTTTTAATGCACAAGGCGTGAAAGTGGGTGCATTGAGAAATTGGGTGAACTACCAAACGTCAACGTAGCCAGACTAGAGAGGATAGCGCGAGGCGTCCGTATCACCGGAGGGGGGGAGCAATACCCTAGGTTTGACAGATCTAAAAGAGAGGTGGAGCAGTTCGTTCCCCTCACAGCTAAGAAAGAGGTCTTATTGTAGATTGAGAAAAACAAATTCAATCTCAAGTACTTGCTAAAAATCAAGGAGCAGTTCGTTGCAGGCTAGAATCTTATTGTGAATTATCTTAAACAAGTTGGCCATGACACTAATGACTGTCGAGAGCTGGTTCGGGAGTTGAAGAAGCACGCCTTAGAAGGAAGGCTGAACATATTCACCCGCGGTGGCCGGAGAGAGGATAATCGAAGGGAACTCAAGTAAGATGGAGCGCCCAGGGATGAGGCTCTGCTAGCACTCGGAATGTGACCAAGAGGAGCGGCCCCTCAAGGCCATCACGAAGTTATATATGTTATCATCGGAGATGCCACCATGAACAAGAGGAAACGAGAGCCCACCTTCCACTATGACAAGTCATTGAGATGGTGATAGGTGAGTGCCTGGTGCGACATGTACTGGTTGACACGAGCAGCTCGGTCAATGAGATAACAAAAAAGGTGTTTGACAACTTCAGCGGTAATCCCAACCACCTCGTCTAACATCAGGCCCCTTTGATCAGCCTCGACGGCCATGTTGTGCCGTCTGCGGATCGACCAACTTATTTGTCAACTATAGGAAATGGTGGTGGTCCAGCCTAAAAGTTGCACAAGTGTCGAGAAGCAACGTAGGGTTGTTCACTTGGAAGCTAGAGGATATTGTAGGTGTAGATACCCTTAAACTCCTTGTCTTTTTCATCCATCAGTTTCCAGAGCTTGGAAGCAGTCTAATCAGTAGACTGAAAGAGATCTCGAGCCCTCTGAGCCTCAATGGCTTACTTCTCTAGTTGGGTCGAGGCTTTTGCGTCGACATAGGCCTTCACAAGATTGTCTTGGGATACCTCCAAGGTTCGCCCACCCTTGTTGGAAAGTGAGAACAGATGCAGCAAGCAAAACAATTGAATTAATAAATTTTCAAAGGAACGAAGCCGAAGCACAAACATAAAAAATAAAGAAGGCAACAAAGCACTTACCAAGGCAGCGGCTCCTTGCAAGGCCGCGCTGATTTCCTTAGCGCTTAGGTTGTTGTATTTTGCCTACTCTGAGGGGAGATCCACGAAGCGGGCAAGGTCACCTAGCACCTCAGGTACGTTAGCTCTACGTCCTCCACAACTGCAAAAGTTACAAAAAAATTGCAAATCAGTCAAGTGCAAAACTTACTAGTGGGGGATCGCGCTCAACACTTGACCAACTACTCTTCGGTGAAACCACTAGCATCTGCTCCTCTCTTCGGGGGCGGGGAAGTATGCTCGGCATCCACCCTTTTCCTTTCATTGCCCTTGTCCCCTTGTGGATGGAGCGGTGGTTGAGAAGGCTTCGTCTTGGGAGGACCCACTCCCTTACCCCGTTCCATCGAGGCCTTCCCTGAGCCTTGGGTAGCAGCAGCTAGGATTATGTTGGGCTCCCTAACCACTGCAATAACACATTTGGAGGTTAAATAATGCCTTCCACGATGATTTTCCATACCCACGACTCATTGTAGACAGGAAGAAGTGGAGTATGAGGAGCTGCACCTGCGCTCCTTTGGCTCGTGTCTATCCTGCTCGAGGCTGCCAATGCTGAGCCTTGACTTTGCGCCTTCTGCGCTTTCTTCAAGTCGTCCATTGAAAGTAATTGAGGATGGAACTTAGAACAAACCATGCCTACATAACAAAATGAAAGTACACCAACATGCGTAGCTGTACTATCTTATGGAGTCAGACTTATGTATTCAAAGAAGTTGCCATACGTTGGCAGAATGCTCCAGTGCATAGTTGAAGGATGTGTGCTGCCACCTTCCAATGCCCCTTAGGTCGAATAGCCTTCAAGTCCTCCACTTCCCTCATCCGGTTGAAGGAAAGATTCTTGGGCCCCCTCTACGTTAGGGGGTCGCTTGGCCTCAGGTTTCACTCGGTGTGAAATGGAAAGCGATAGTTGGTGCAGAGACCCTCCTCTCGGCCTTTATCAATTGGGGATTGGGCCGAATCCAAAATAAGTTCTTCACTATTCCTTCTTCTTAACGGGTAGCGGTGAGGAGTTAGAGACGTTTTGCCAATAAACGAGCCCTCCATTGTAACGGGTGTGCGGTTTGAAGAATTGGTGAAAAATGATCCCTCGCAGGATGAACTAGTCCACGCAGATCCTTGCGAGCATGAATAGGGATAGCATTGGGTTGAGCCCGGGCACAGGAAGAATTCCCTTAACACATCCACAACCCCAAACTCCAGTGGTAGCAAAAAGGCCCACCAGACAGGCTGAGCGTAATGGGAGTGCACCTCGGTTGAGAGGGATTGGTCATCCTCTCTGTGAGAGTGGTAAACCTGGCTATTTCCTCCTCCGTAATGGTGAAGGGCCACATGCAGTCAACATCTTTGCCTATTTTAAGAGCTTCGACGGGGGGTTCCAACAACGCCCTTGGAGTAGAGGCCTGGAGGCTCGGATCGGAGGTGGATTCATGGGTAGAAGATGAAGGCATCTCCGAGAGGTCTAGGTGGTGAGAAGCGGCGGCCTTAGCATTAAACGGAAGAACAGCGAGCCATAGTGATGTTTAAACATCGGCAACCCCTTAGGATTAGCGGGCTTGAATCGGACGATTTCGAGTAAACGGTAAAATAATGCATAATTGAAAAGATAGAAAGGAAGAAAAAATAAAGTTACTAACCAAAAAGTTGGAGAGAAACTGGAAAGAAGGAAAGTAGCAGGAAATCATCACCTTGTGATTGTAAGAAAGATCGTTGAAAATCTCCGAAGAAAGAAGAAGTTTTTGCAAAGTAGAAAATTGTTGTGATTTAAACCCTTTATATAGGGTTGAAAAAACAGAACGGTTGCAGATTTCGAAGCGTTTGCTGCAAGAGAAATGTTACGCCCTTTCAAATGCAGATTCAAATTTTGATCATTAAGAATGCGCGCGTGAGCTGCACCACCCTCGGTTCTAAAGAGCCTCACTTAGACCGAGGGGGGGACTCTTGATAACAGCGAATAATGAATAAGTTTACGAAGATCGGACTGTCTCATTGGCTTCCTTATCCAAGAACGAGCCCTCTCCGAGGCTTCTTAGGGCTCGGTTGTTGGAGGTCTGTCCCCTTTGTTTGGATAAGCCTTCGGTCACTCCAATATAACGTATGCTGAGGTATGCCCTTATCAGAGGTCCCAAAGGATCGTTAAGGATTATACTTGGAGATGAGAGTGCCACGTCATCCACATTTTCTCCAGGCTCTGATCGTGTCAAATCCATAGAGCAGCTCTGTCAAACCTAGTTTGTACGGCAGCCTTCTCATTGATCACTCGCCTCAAATAGTAGGCGACCAACCAACAAGGAGCAGATTTGTGGGACCTGATAAGTGTATAATTACACTTATTATCATTATAATTTTACAATATAAACACTATAATTTTAGTCATTTTTATACTTCATATAAAAGATTTCACGTGGTATGTAGTTGTTTTTTATGCAAATGCAGATACTAGGTTAATCTTGGGAGAAAAATGAACTAAAGTGGAATTCTATGAAAAAAGAGTGAAAAAGGTGCAAAATGATGCATGGAACTTGAAGAATTGGCTTAGAATCAAAGCTATCGAAGATCGGTGAAGTTACAAGGAGATTTCTAAAGAAAATTCAATTCACGATCATGACAATACCTCACTGTCGTGACTTGCTCACTTCAGAAATAGAAATCTGCCAATCAAAGGTTCATGGTCACGAATCACATATCGTGGTCGTGACATGGATGGTTTACTGGTATTATCCTCTTAACTACCAACCACCAGATAAGTATGATCAACCGCCATCAACTACCAACAAAAAGACACTTATCAAGAGTCAACCAATCATGAAAAGGTGCCTATCCATTGTGGATTGAATCAAAGCATCTCAACCAATCACATTGAAGATATGCAATCTTTCACCAATGGATGTGACTCTTCGTTTGGATAGACGCAACCCTTCAAACTCTATAAATAGGGCTCCAATTCTTCAACAATTTCGTGGGATTTAAGTCCATCAACAGTGCATTGGATTAGTGTGGTATAGAGTGCAAAAAGTTATAGAGAGATATAGTGTATGTATAGTTAGATTCACTATTTCTTAAGTACTAGCGAGAAAATGTTTAAGTGATTCGAATCTTTATTTCGATCACTAGATTTCTCTACGTATTCGAGCGATTGTTGTATAAGTGTACTTGCAAATCACTTATCAATAAAAGTTTTCGTTCTTCAATATTCGTTTGTTCGATATTCGTAAAGAATAGCATCCTAGAGGAGGTTCTGTATGGGCCGAGACTGAATTCAAAGCAGATGCAGGAATTGTGGGAATTGACAACTCCCATTAAAGAGTGGATACTGTTTGATCAACTTTAGCTTTCACTTGCATACCTTACAACCTTGCTTTGCTTTCTACTTATACTTTCTATTTCGAAGTTTATGATATG
>CATIWQ010011688.1:0-21002 GCA_949673415.1 Euphorbia schlechtendalii
ACCAGTTGAGTCAAACCGCAATTCCACATGTTAGCCATACAAAGTATCCTAACCCTACGCGGCCCACCGACAACACAATGCACCATGCTGAGCATAAAGTACATTGTGCCTCAATGGGTGGCATAGGTGTGAATCCGGAAAACACTTTAAACGATTCAATATTTGATGGATTAATTTATTTGGTTGTCATATCAATTACACTTGTTATAATTTAGCCAAATAATTTGTGAAACCATCAACTTAGCCAATTGTGATCTTAAGCCTATTAAGGCCCATATAGCTTTTGGTCATATTGCAAAATTATCAATTTTGCTCCCACTTGAATTTTGGGGATCATAATTCCTAACCTTGATGTATCCATTTGTATTGGTACCACAATCAAATTGATAAATTTCACATTTAAGCATATTTTATTCATGTCAAATTTTACCCAAAACTTTTAATAAAAACGATCCAATCCACCGTTTTTATCAAAATAGATTTAACAAAATATGAAATAATATAACCAGCACATAACTTGAAAACACATCCCAAAAATCCAAAATTTTGACTCCAAATTATCACGGTAGGCTGTTTCGGGACAGCCTACCATGGCTGCCCAGTCCAGCATCTCCAAACAGCAGCTGCTGCCACTAGGGCAGCAGCAAAACTGCTGCTACCCACGGCAGCAGCCTGTTGTTGCACATGGCAGCAGCAAAATTACTGCTGCCAGCTGCCCATGGCAGCAGATCCCGCAAGGGATCCACTACCATCGCAGCAGCAATCGAGTCGAAAATAACTTTGTTTTTTTAAAAAAAAAATAAATTCCGTTATGTTGATTTAGATAAGATTTAAACAATGAACTTCAACACCAAAATCACAGCCAATAACAAAAAATTAAATACAAAAAATAAAATCAATTTTAGTCTTGTAAAAACACATGAGAAAAAATAACAAAACCCATAAAAATCGTTACATAAACCGTTCCTATCAATAATAGGAATCTTTATGGAACAAAATCCATCGAATCAACTAGAAAGAACCTCGCTCATGATATCAATTGTAGGGCTTTTTCATCGAAAAATTAATCATGAAGGCGGAAACGATTAAAATTTCTCAAATCCGGAATAAGATCTTTTTCTCAAGAACGATTCGAATGGTTTAAAAAATGATGAGATTACATGAAATAAAACTCACCTGAAGTCTCTTTTGAGACGGATGAAACAAAGCTCACAGCGAGGAAGCTTCTCCAACGTCACGTGCACGAACCCCTCTTGATTCGGAACCGGTGCTAGCCGAAATTGATGAAAGCCAACTCAATGAACTTAACCTAACATAATCCTAATCCTAATTGGATATATGTTAAATGATTAATTAAAATCAAATGAGAAGTATATGTTATATATACTACTTGAAGGATATGGCTTAATTAATTTGAAAAAACAATAAAAGAAATACGTGTAAGTTTTGTATATAATACAAAACCATTGTATGCATATGAATAATTAATTAGTTTTGGCTAATGAGCAGCCGTCCACTTTTTTTTTCAAAATTAATTAAGTTCATTGGCTTTTATCAATTTCGGCTAGTATCGGTTCCGAAGTAAGAGGGGTTCATGCATGTGACATTGGAGAAGCTCCCTCCCTGCGAGTTTTGTTTCATCCGTCTCAAAAGAGACTTCAGGTGAGTTTTATTTCATGTAATCTCATCGTTTTTTAAATCATTCGAAACGTTCTTGAGAAAAAGATCTTATTCCGGATTTGAGAAATTTTAATCGTTTCCGCCTTCGTGATTAATTTTTTGATGAAAAATCCCTACAGAAGGTTGGTACCAACCCGGCCTAGAAACCTCTAGATCGGTACCGGTTCGGTCCGATCTTGAGACTGATCTGACCTGTTAGGCCGGTTTTGCGAAAAGAGGACTCTTTGGAGTGGTTTTTTGGATTTTGAATGGTTTTGACTTGTATTTTGTTGGTTTCGGATGGTTTTGGTTTCCAAAGACTCGAACTTAAACTGACGTTTGTAACCCCTATATAGATCACTAGAACTAGAGAGTAAGTGAAAATATTCTTCTTCATCGCTTCGTTAGAGGGACCAAAAATCATGTGCTCATAATAATGTAATGTTATTTTCAACTATTTTTTTAATTTTTATTCAGGTCGATTTATAACAGTTGCGAAATTAAGTTTTAATTTTGTTCAAACAATATGTCCGTTAAAAATAACAAAACCTTAACCATATCATTGTATTTCGTATATTTCGAGAGTTGATATTGGAATTGGTTTATATTTAGGTTATAAGATTTTATGTAAATAATATACTATTATTAATTAATTAATAATACATTTTAATATCTTAAAAGGTGAATTTCTAGTTTAGATATTGCCCTATAAGCAATTATACGGATATTCGAACAATATAATATTAAAGAAATGCCTAATGTATCGGGAAGTCTCCCAAATTGTTTCAAAATACTAGTTGTTTTCTTAAAATTTTGAAACGATCCTGCACCTTCGTTATCTTTAAAAAGAGTGCACCAAATAATTCCATGAACGTCACATGTTAACTTTTGGTTGGGTTGACTTTCAAAAATGTCATTTTTTTATTCTCTCTCCAATCAAAAGCTGACACATGGCATTTGGGAAGCAAAGTAATGTACTTTTTAAAAGTTTAGATAGCTACGTGATCACTTTGAAAATTCTGGAAAGTAACTGATTTTTAGGCACAACATGAGTCACCTCTCAATGTATTAAACCTTGAATAAAGAAATTTTTTTTAATCGAAAGGGCTAGAGTTTATATGTTTACTGTTTATAAGTTTTATTAACAAAGTTTGTGATATATATCGTATATGGTGTGGATGAAAGTCATTTTGACACTATGGTTGTGCAATTATCATTATATTAAACATCTTGGTTGATATTGCAGGCTCATCATAAGATATATCATATCATGTCGGTAATTTTCTCATCACAATAATTGGGCAAGTATTTTTAGACTTGAATTACTAGTTATCTTGATTAATTGTGGTTATACTTTCAATAATTCTTCATAATTCCCTTTAGAGTAGTATAGATAGTACTATCTATACAACGGTGAGCACATGTATAGATGGTAGTTTTTGGTCGATGATAAGCTAGATAATACAAATAGGATAAATCAGTATATGATAAAAGGGAGATAATTACATGGCCGCTCTCGAAAGCACTATTCAAAGTATGTTTCTTTTTTCATGAAGTAATTGTAAGCGTCAGTACTTGAATTTCTGTCATTCCACCCATTTAAAGAATGTCATACTTGAACTTAGTCTAGTTGATTATTCATAGTATGTTTAAATTAAGATTATTTCGTTAAGATATATTGATGAGCAATATTTTTTCGGTGTCAAGCTAAATTTACTAGGATAAGCATGGTGATATCAAGATAAAAATCATCTACACCTAAACCCCTACATCTAAGCCTATACCTAACTAGGTTGCCCTAAGTCTATGCCTACATCTAGACCCACATGCTTCCATCATCATGACTTTTGACTATAAAAGGGGAACACATCTCCTCCATAAGGTAACTTTAACTCACACAAGAGACACACTCATCTTCCTCTATCTTAAGAACTGACTTAAGCATCGAAGGGGTTTCAATGGAATCTCGGCCAAGCATTGTTTTGTAGGTACTCAACGGGAACCTCAAAGGAGCGAAGGATCTCGAAGAACCCAAAAGACTCCAGGAAGAACGGAGTTCGATCTAGATGTTTTTTGGAAATCAAATTGGTGCGGTGAGCGTGGAGTTCACTTGTTCGACCCTTAGACCTTTGTTCTTAATGCTATCTATCGACTGAAATCTCTACAAATCTATGATCTCTCAAAGAAACACTCTTAATCGTGAATCACAACTAAAGTCAGAGCCAAAATAAACAGCTTCGGAAGCCGTCCATAATGGTTCGTTGGGCAAGCGGTTGGGATGAAGCGGTCTAAGCAAAGATCTGCTTCTTCAAGTATAATTAATTCACCGTTTTCATATACCTCAGAGTGGAGATACTTCCGTGTAATTATGTGGGATTAATCAAGTCAAAACAAGAATATACAAAAGAAAAGAAAAGAAAAAGGTCGATTAATTGAAGCAAAAGAAAATAAAGTATTAATTCGGTGAGAAACATAAGAGGAAAGAAAAAACAAGGGAAGAGTAATGAAAGAAAAAGAAATATGATGCTGCAGGTAAAGTCATCTCCGGTGTCTATTCAAGTTCTAACAACTCAAGTTTCGGCGTCTCTGCGAGTTCAGCGACACCCATTCAAGTTTTGGCGGAGTCTTCGCGAGTTTGGCTTCCCCGTGAGCTTGGAGGCATCCATTCAAGCTTGGCTTCCCCGTGAGCTTAGCGGTACCCATTCAAGCTTCGATTTCCCCGCGAGTTCGGTAAAACTCATTTAAGCTTCGACTTCCCCATGAGCTCGGTGGTACCCATTCAAGCTTCGGTATCTCCGCGAGTTCGGTGGCACCCATTCAAGCTTCGTCGGCTTCTTCATGAGTTTGGCAGCACCTATTTAAGCCTTGATGGCATCTCTACGAGTTCGATGGCACCCATTCAAGCTTCGGCTTCCTCGCGAGTGCGGCGGTACCCATTCAAGCTTCGGTGTCTCTGCGAGTTCGGCGGTACCCATTCAAGGTTTGATGGTGTCTCTGCGAGTTCGAGGTACCCATTCAAGCTTCGACATCTCCGTGAGTTCGGTGGCACCCATTCAAGCTTCTACGTTTCCGCGAGTTCGGCGGCACCCATTCAAGCTTCAGCATTTTGGCGAATTTTGTAGCACCCACTCAAGCTTTGGCATCTCCCTGAGTGCGACAGCACCTCCTCAAGCTTCAATATCCCAATGATCCCCTCGACATGCATTGACTTTGAAATCAAAGTAATCTATAAGCCCACGGGCATGCGATCCTAGTGATCCCCTCGGCATTCATCTATAAGCCTGAAGGCATGAGATCCTAGTAATCCACACGGCATGCTTCTATAAGCCCGCAGGCGAGCAATTTGAATCAAATCTCCCCGGCACACTTTGTCATTGTCATAGGCCTTATGTGTGAGATATTACATTCCCTCGGTGTACATTATCATGTATTAAAACTTGAAAATGCCAAACATAAAATTAAGACCCCATCACACGAAATGACACCGTTGGCAACATGACTCCGAATGTCACCAGCTTCAACCCTAAAGAGCTTCAATGACTGAAGGGGGAGGGGACTCCCGATATCAAGGTAAATATCACCTACACCTAAACCTACACCTAGCTAGACAACCCTAAACCTATACCTACATCTAGGTCCACATACTACCATCATCATGACTTTTGGTTATAAAAGAGGAACACATCTCCTCCATAAGGTAACTTTTAACTCCCACAAGAGACACACTCATCTTCCTCTATTTTAAGAACTTATTTAAGCATCGAAGGGGTTTCGCCGGAATCCCAACCAAACCTTGTTTTGTAGGTACTCGAAGGGAATCTCAACGGAATGAAGGATCTCGAAGAACCCAAAAGATCCCAAGAACGGATATCGATCTAGATGTCTTTTGGATATCACATGGCATATCAAGGTATTAGTAGTCGGCACCATGACCTAGATGGTATTGGCCAATGGAAGAAGTGTATGACAAAGTAACACATTATGTATGATAATTAAATCAACAAAAAATAAAAGCATTAACATGCCTTCCGGGCATTGAGGGATAACGAATCCTTGCTAGAGGACTATTATAAATTAGGAAGATGGACAAAAAATTTAAAGATATGTATTAAAATTAAAATCTTATACGAAATCTCCATAAGGAAATTTAGTAAGATTAATACTGGCAAGTTATTCGAAATCCTATCGAATCACACACTTCAAATTTTTGTCAGAAATGTTAAAAACTAATAAGATTTTGTCCCAATTAACATTATTTTTCAGTTGAACGGGCAAAAAATTAATGTTGCATGAAAGCACTAGGTATGCATGAAATGTGGCATGTTGAAGATGCAGAGAATCCCACATTAGAAATTTGACAAGCATAAAAAGTAGTATACATATGTGAATGTGAATAGATTGGCCCCACAGCCATGGTTTCATTTTAGATAAGTTAAACTCCACTTGTATTCCTACTCAACCTATTTAATCCAACACTCTCCAAGTCCACGGGATCTCTACATAGTAACAAAGCGGCAGAATGTTTGACAATCAATATGATCTTGGCACAAGTGCATAAATGGATTGTGCGGATGGTTATTTTTTTCTTTTCTGGATGGTTTTCAATCAACCGCATAGCCCTCAATGTGTTTGACCAAGTACTCATTGCGGTGGTTTAGAATCGTCCGCAATAATGATATATACAGATGATTTTTATGAGAATCGACCGCAAAAATGCCTGAAGAGAGGCGCGAATTATATTCGGTGTTGTGACCAATGCGGTCTGTTTCTTATAAATTAATCGAACAAAATAATGTGATTTTTCAATCAGTTTTGTTGCGAGTTATTGAACTATAAAAGCAAGCAATTCTGTTAACTCCAACAAACACTTCTAATAGATCTGCACAATTAAACACTCTGATGCATTTACAATAATATTTAATGTTTTCACACCTAACTCTAAAAAATTAAAAACATAAGAATAAAAAAATACTTACAACTAACTACTTTAACTTTAATAGATAAGTCAACATTTAAGTAGCGATAATGTCTAAAATTTCATTTATCTCGCACTAAGTGTAATCACTGCTTCTAGTATAAGACTACAAATAATAAAATATGATAATAATTTTTAATGTAAGATCACATATTCTATTTTCCTATATGTATTAACATCAAATGTTAAATATATGCCAAAACAAAGTTTGATTCTAAATAAAGTATAATTAAATTATTACCTTTGTCAAAAGTTTTGCATCACCGTGCTTTTGAAGTATATCAAACATGAACCGCATTACATAATGAACAAACTCAACTGAGCTTGTCTTCTTTGCACACTACAAAATCGTAATATTTTTTTTAAAACAAAGCGACATATCATGCAATAAATATTGCATTGGATATTATGGTTTCTCCTAGGTATATCAAACAATCTTCTTTGCTATTTTTTTCCCACATCTTGAAATACCAAAGGGGGATTCACAAATCCGAATCTATACCCTTCGTTGTAACCGATTATCAATCCACTCCATATATATACAAAAACAAATTAAAGTAAATTAAAGTCAAGCAAAATGACGAAGAAAGATATATTAGCAAAATTGGAACTCTTCGCTCGATTTCATGAGTCGGCTTTTCTACCGAGATCGATCAATAATTCATTTACGGTCCTTATCCCAAAAGTACCCGGAACTTGTGAGATTCAGAGTTTTCGACCGATTGCTTTAATTCACGGAGTATACAAGGTGGTGACGAAGCTACTATCCTCACAATTAAAGATGGTTTTGCCATCTCTTATTTCTGGCTGCCAATTTGCATTTGTTAAAGATAGAAGCACCCACGAGTGCTCCTTTTTGGCTTTGAAAATACATCATTCTATTCATAAACAATGTCGATCTTGCATGGTCTTGAAATTGGACTTTCATAAGGCTTTCGATTGTGTTTCTAGGGCCTACATTGATTCGGTTATGTTGAAGATGGGCTTTAATCACAAGTGGATTTCATGGTTGAAAGGAAGTCGTCATAAGTCTACCACATCTCTCTTGATCAACAGGAGCCCAGGTCGGCCAATTCCAATCCATAGAGACGTGAAACAAGGTGATCCTTTATCGCCGTTTATTTTTGTCATAGAAATAGAGGGAGTAAAGCAACTCTTTGTCACGAGCATTTACGAGGGACTTTTACCAGGGTTTAAAATAGACGATTCTCTACTGGACGTCTCCCTATTACAATTCATGGATGACACAATTATTTTCATCCCTCCGAACATTTCACTTATTCCCCCAATCAATCTGTATACTATGATGTTTTGAATTAATCTCCGGCCTACGTATAAATTATCATAAAATCTCCATTCTCGGTGCCAATGTTGATGAAAGCATGCTGAATTATTGCGCCTCGAAACTCAATTGCAAAACTGAGACTTTTCTCATACATTATCTCGGGACCCCCCTCTCCTTCAAGCGAATAAATTTTAGTAGCTGGGATGTGTTGATTGTAAAATTTCAAAACTGTTTGGCTAGCTGGAAAGGAAAATGCCTATCATATGTGGGATGCAAAGTTTTGGAGAAATCGGTACTTTCTTCTATCCTAATTTATTTTCTTTCGCTCTTTAAATTGCTGGAGGAGGTGAATAAGAAACTTGTATGCATTATAAGAAATTTTTTGTAGCGGGGGGATCACGTTCGCAATAGAATTTGCAAGGTTAGTTGGAAAATAATTAATTTGTCGAAACACTTGGGCTGATTGTATATTCGCGACTTTAAGCTTGTTAATTGTAGCCTTTAACTCAAATGGTTATGGCGCCTTCGAAATTTGGATGATGGTTCTTTATGGGCTATTTTATGTGTAAGAAGGCATGAGATTAACTCTTGGTGGGACTTAATTGAGCTTGACAAATCACGGTTGTCCCCGTTTTGGTGAAATGTGCTATTGTGTTGCTACTGTAACAATACTTCTTAGTGTCGAACTCACGTGTACAGCTGGGAAATGGTACTGTGGCTCATTTTTTGCATGATTCTTGGGCTGCGAACCAGCTTAAAATGTATTTTTGATTATCTTTGGGATTTGAATATCATGCAAAGTGATACGGTGGAAAAAGTTTGCATGTAGCTATTTAATAATTCATGTTTCGGCAAGCCTTTATAGCGTAGACAGTTACGGTTGTCTGAAAGGCAGCGATGCCTTGAGCTAAAGAACCTAATCCTTGGGCCACGGAATATGTTCGCTGTAACCTCTTTTTTTTGTGTAGGTTTTTATGCAAACATGGACGAGGCTGAACCACTTGTGTCGTTTAATTTATTTTGGAACACACCTATGTTACCACATGTTCGCTTTTACGATTGGCTTTTGTTCCATAAAAGGCTTCCAACCAAGAATTTCCTTTTTACAAGAGGGGAGGAAGTAGTTCCGAATTCCTTATGTCCATTTTGTCATGAAACTGAAACTATCGACCACATGCTTCTCTTTTGCAAAGACATTTGGCTCGCATGGTGCAAGACTCTACATTGGCTCGACTATCCTTTCCCTATACCGAGCAGCTCATATGAATTCTTAGTGCTATGGCGGTCTCTCTTTGCTTGTAGAATTAGGAGAGACTTTGCAATATTGGTTTGGTTCTCCATAAGGTGGGGTATTTGGAAACGACGGAATAAGTTTGTCTTCGAGAACGTACGCGAAGCTGAACATTTTTTGATAGCTAGTATTCATCATTGTTGGTTTCATTTTAAGAATAGAAGTAAGTTTCTTTCGATGTCAGCCACGGATATCATAATTAATCAGGCCTTACTTTGTACTTGACACTTTTTATTTAATCGGGCGACTCACACTTTGTGACATGCTCTTTTTAATGAAAAGAGGGATGAGTGTTTTGTAAGCAAGCGAACGCATCAACCTAGTTGGGACATTCGCCCTGAAATTTTCACCAATTCCAAACTTTTACCGATTAGGAATTGTTCCTCTAGAGGGTCTTCAAAAAAAATATCAAAATTGAAACACATTAAACTAAAACAACATGCATATATAACTAACAGCAAATGGATTTGAACAATATTCAATTCGAGTTTATCTTCACTAAATTACTCCTTTATAGCACTTGGATAAATCAAAACACCACCCAATGTGTTTCCAGTATGGACTATAACATTATATGCATCTAGAACAATAATTTGTTCGAAATCCTTTGACTGCATTAGGTCACGCTATATTCCACATTTCAAACTCAGATCCTTTCAATTTTCGAGTTTGGGTTCATTGATAATTGGTTTTTAGAATTTGGATTGTTGGGATTTGGATTTTTGAGATTTGAATTTTTTGGGATTTGGATAGACGAACCGCGTAAGGAAGAAACAATTTGCTCACCCTATATAAATATTTTACACTATTAACAATCACATACTCAAAATGCTAAATTAGACATATGCACATAGTTTGAGTTACTTACATCTTTTGGAATCACAAGATTCCTTGGCCATTGCATAAAAGACCAAGCTGCTCACAATAAAGTATCAAATTAATCTATTGGCATGGGAAGTTCGAACTGATTGTACATCGACTCAACATCGTGTATGCATATGCTCACATTTTGAAGCACAAGAGGAGTTCCATTAAAACTATATCATTTTCAGGATATACTTGTAGTTTGACTTGTATTCAAGAGCAACGACAATCTTGCAAGTACTTAACAGAAGCCCATTTCATATACATTCCAATTGTCGTCCACTATCCCTTTATCTATATATTCTATTTAAGAAAAACAAATATAATTAAACAATAGTCCCAATATCCCACCAACATATCAAACAAATCACAGTACAATAATTTATTCTGACGGTGAAACATGGTTGTAAGTGTCACCAATTCAGCCTATAACATCATATAAAATCACGAGCAATAAACAAAACTATCCTTCAATTTTTATAGAATAAAGTTCAACAAATGGATAAATGAAGAGCATGCACGTAGGATTCCTTGATCCAAAAGAAAATATCATTTTCTTAAAAAAGAGCACCCGTGATCTAGCTCAACAAGATTCATAAAATTGGGAAAATCAGCTCAAGATTGACCCTAGATCACTATTATAAGCGCAAAAAGGAATTCGAATAGCAAATACTAATGAAAGCCGCCAATATGAATCTATTAGTGGGAGATTGCAAATCGTAAAATTCGTAATTCATTTCATGATTTAGCAAATCATTTCTACAATTGTTTTCACTACGCCAACCCAATTCAAACACAAACACATTGAAACATAAAATATCACAAATTAATGATTTAACAAATTAATCATACACTATTGTTTTGCTCCTACCCATTTCAAACAAATTGAAACCAAAAATACCACAAAGCGAGTTTCTAAACGTAAATAATAAGAATAAAACCCTAGCTCTACCCTACCCTCCAGCCATCATGTCGCCGATCAACATTCCCGACGCCAGAATTCCCAACCCTTTCCGCTGCCGCAGCCCCATATCAGACCCCCACCTATCCCCTCGCCCAAACACAACCCCATAAACCCTTTGGCTTATTTTGAGAATTACCTTAATAGCCATAATGCGGTTTCAATGTGCAAGGTTTTCCTCAAGTATGGAGTCTCTGGATCGGTGTATACCGCGAAGAAAAGAAACACTAAAAACCTCAATTTTGGATTCTTGACTCCCGACGGATCCCTACCCTTCCATGAAGTTCTTTATCGATTGAATTCGGTGATCATCGGGAATATTCACCTCCATGCGTTAAAGGCCAAATACAATCGGATCACATCAATTCCCACACCAGCCCGCATTCTTACCCCCAAAACAAAAACCAGTATACAGGAGCGTTCCAAGGGATGAAAGATCGTATGCTGAAGTCGTAAGTGATAAGAAACCTTTGGACGTGCATTTGGATGACACATTCTTGAAGGTAGCTTGGTATTCTAAGTCGTGTGTTGCGAAGGTGAGGAGTTTATCATCGATTCCAGGACTATTCGACGTAATTATGGCGAGGAATTTCGTAATTAAATCAATTGCACCCCTAGGCGAAGACGAGGTTCTCTATTCTTTTTTCTCAATTGATGCCAGAGATGCATTTTTAAATTTGGATTAGAACTTTCTCAATGATTTAATTTGTGATGCTTACCCATTCACTAATATGTTTATTCCAAAGGAATGTCTAGTTTATGTTGATTTCATCGGATTGCCCCCCGCATGGATTTCGGAAGCTCTTATTTGTAGGCTTGCAGCCCTATTCAGTAAAGTCGTGTCATTCGACTTAAATTTCGAGAACCCAAATCGATTAGATGTTGTCTCTTGCCTGTTATCAACCCCTATCGATAGCAGGAATCATGAATTTAATCTTCTTATTGGCAGCTCATCATTTTCGATTAAGGTCAATTGTAGGCAAGCTATCTCATGTTCTAAATGGAGCAGACATACTCAATCAGATTTATCATCTGGCGGGGCTTCTTCTGACTCGGATTTGCACTCTGATGCTGCTACCTTTTCAAACGGATGGGTGGTAAGGGAAGCTTTATCTCCAGTGGTTGTCAGTCATGGTAAGTCAAAAGGACATACTACCATTTCATTATCCGCTAGATCGAATTATTCACTGGAAGTTGAAGCTAATGTGGCTGCCGAAACTCAACCGAGCACTTCCTCGTCAGGCTCAGACATTCAAAATCGTAATAGGCTTATTATTCTATCTCGTTCGCAAGACTCGTTAATTGATGATTGTGCACAAACTATAGCTATTGGAGAGAAGCTCAGCTTATTCAAAGAATGCGATAAGCAGACTATCTTGAACGCCATGGTCATGAATATGGTTGATTAATAGGTATGAAATATCCAGGGCTATTTTAATTTATTAATGTTGATGTCTTTTCTCTGTTGGACTTGTAGAGGGGGTATGAAAAATAGAGCTAAACAAGGTTTTGTTCGTTCGCTCACTCGTAGGCATAACCTTCATCTTATTATTTTAATCGAAACAAAGGCAATGGTAGTCTACGATCACACAGTATGTAGCTTCTGGGGTCACAATAACTTTTCATCACATCAAGTTGCGTCTCAAGGTCTCTCGGGTGGTTTATTGCTTACATGGAATTCATCGGTTATTAATGGGTCAGTAATTACTTCAACAATGAGATGGGTACTACTCCGATGCACGTTCATGCAAATTGTGTTCCATATTATCGCTTTATATGGCTCTATAGTTGGGGATGAAAGGTGGTCCATGTAGCTGGAATTACAACCACTAACACAATAATACCACAACCTAATCATATGTGGAGATTTCAATGAAGTACTAGACAATTTGGAAAGATCGAGGCAGCGGGTATCACCTTTCGTGGCTCATTTTCAGGACTTTGTAACTCAATGCGAACTTCATGATTTACCTCTACAAGGGAGGGACTATACTTGGCATAACAAGCAAGCTTTTTCCTGAATTGATCGTGTTTTAGCTAACACGGATGTTATCGATCTATGGCCGACAATGACAACTTCAACAATAGATTCCACATTATACGACCATTTACCGATTCTTTTTCGATCCAAGGAACTTACCATTAATGGTGCGAGGCCTTTTCGATCTCTTAATATGTGGTGGGATCATGATGAATTTGACACATTCGTTAAAAGCAATTGGATCCACATTTGTCATTCCTTCTAGAATAAGGACATAAATTTTAAGCTCTGGTCTCTTCAAAACTCAATTAAGCAGTGGCATGCTTCTCATTTTGGCAATCTTGATCTATGAATTAAAGATATGGAGGATTTAGTTTTATCTCTCACATCTAGCTTAGCAAACCATCCATTAACAGTCGCTTCTTCCACTCTATTGGATTCATCTCGATATAAAACTCGCTACTCTCCGTAAGAATTATGAAAGCCTTCGACACCAACAATCAAGGGTATCTTGGACCCTTTTGGGAGATAGTAATACAACATTCTTTCACCATACTACTTTAGCCCATTATAGAAACAACCAAATTTCAACTGTTGAAGTTAACGGGAATCTTGTCCAAGACGCGGCTAGTATCACATCTTCCATTCGTTCATTCTACAAAGAACTTTTTGCTGCTGCCCCAGCTATCCCCTTTTCTATATCTCGGCTAAACTTTGCCAAAGTGATGACAAGCCAAAATGATAGCCTTATCATGCCATTTTTGGAAGATGAATTCAGGTGGCAATTAACAATTGTGGCAAAAACAAGTCACCAAGACTTGATGGCTTCAATTTCTATTTTTATTCTGGAGCTTGGGACTTCATGAAAGAAAAGATTATGAATATTTTTGTCACCTTACATGAGATGGCAGCCATTCCCAATTCCATTAAGATTTCTTTCATGGTTTTGTTGCCAAAAGTGGCGGGTTCAGCGGCAATTACTAATTATTGCCTGATTGCTCTCATTCACGGTATTTACAAGATGGTCGCCAAGGTGCTGGCCGTGAGATTACAGGTGATACTTCCTTCATTAATTTTTGGTAACCAATTCACATTCATTAAAGGAAGAAGTATTCATGAGTGCTCATTCCTAGCTTCGGAGATAATTCATTCAATAAATAAACAACGCCGCTTGTGTTTCATTCTAAAGCTTGATTTTCACAATGCTTTTGATAGTATTTCTTGGGCATATGTAGATTCAGTTTTATTTGAGATGGGGTTCAATTCAAAGTGGATATCTTGGTTGAGAAATTATAGAGAGAACTCCACCACTTCGATTCTTGTTCATGGGTCTCCGACCGAGCCAATTAGCCTTCGGAAAGGAGTTAAACAAGGGGATCCCCTTTCACCATTCATCTTTGTTTTAGCAGTAGTGGGGCTGAATCATTTATTTGATCTCAGCATATCGGAGGGATTACTATTGGGTTTTAAATTGGAAGACTCGCTTTTAGATTTATCGTTACTTCAATTTGCTGATGACACCATCTACTTTCTCTCGGTCGATGTAGAAGTAATTATATCGCTCATACGTATTCTTAAATGCTTCGAATTAATTTCCGAGCTGTGTATCAACTATCTTAAAAGCTCACTTCTCGGCATCAATGTATTGGATTCAGTTCTGAATTTGGGCGCATCTCATCTTGGCTGCCAAACTAGAAAATTCCCAATCAATATTTGGGGATTCCCCTATTCTACAAATGGATTCCAGTCAGCTGTTGGGAACCACTAGTGATGAAATACAAGAAGCAATTAGCCAATTGGAAGGGCAACTACTTATCGTATGCGGGTCGGCTAACTCTCATTAAATCGGTACTTGCTTCACTTCCTATTTATTTTTTATCGCTTTATAGAATGCCAAATGCTATTAACTCTAAACTGATGAGTTTAATGAGAAATTTTCTATGGCGTGGTAATTCGAGCACGAATGGCATTTGCAAAGTTAGCTGGGATACGATTAAACTCCCTAAACAACTAGGCGGTCTCTACATTCGGGATTTCAAGCTTGTTAATTATAGTTTACTCGTGAAATGGATTTGGAAGATTAGACAATCAAACCAAAATTTGGTCTAATTTCTCCATTGCGTCGGCAGGTATGGTTTTTTGTGTTGGGATGACTTAGCATCGGTGGTTTTGTCTTGCTTATCCCCCATTTGGACCGATGTTGTCTTGTTGTATTCGTAATGTGAGATTTTCGGAATTTTTTTGAAGTAATTGCCGAATCAGATTAGGGAGCGGGTCTTCGGCATTGTTTTGGAATGATAATTAGACGTCGAATCAAACTCTTTGGTCCCTTTTTCCGGACTTATATACCGTAGGTAATATATCGAATTATTCCTTTGCTTCGGGGTGTGAATTTATTTTTGGACCTAATGAATTTTTAAGACCATTTTAGGCTAAGAATCTCTACATATCATCGCAAGAGAGGTGCACTCATTTGAAGACAAAGATTTGTACTGCCTTCCCTAGCTGGTTTCGATCTCGGGGCTGCCCACTTTTACCACTGTCGATGACAATTACCTTTGGGTAATCAGTCGCCAAAATGTCTACTCTTCAGCCTCATTTTGTTCTGGGTTTTACCAGGGATGGCCTTGTCCAAGTAAAAACTTCGATTGCATTTGGAATCTTTACGCTACACCGAGAATTCGTTTCTTCGATTGGTTGATCTTTCACGAACGGATCCAAACACATTCCTTTATTAGAGGTTGCAATGCAATTCAAGATGATCACTGCCCTTTTTGTTTGGTTCCGGAGATGATTGATCATATTATTCTTCATTGTTCACACAGTTGAACTTGGTGGCTCTCGGCTTTGTCTTGGCTAGGCATTCCGATGCCATTGTCGAACACCGCATTAGGCTTCCTCGTCATGTGGCGAGCTCTTTTTAAAAATGGTCTATCAGGTGAATTTGGCTTGTCCCTTTGGTTTACAATAGCATGGTTGATTTAGAAGAGACGCAATGATAGAATCTTCAATGGAAGCTCTCCAATGGTTGACCTTTTTACTACAAGCTTACATTTATGTTGGTTATTCTTTAAATGTAATTGTCATGAGATCAGCATTTTAATTTCAAATTTGAATATTTATCCAGGAATTATAGCTTGTAATGACTCTTGGTAAATTCTCTTCTTAAGAATATTTATTTATTAATCTAATGAAAAGAGGAGTAGGTGTTTTGTAGGCAAGCGGATACATTAACCTAGTTGGGATGTCCGCCCTGAAATTTTCATCCACCCCAATCTTTTTTACATTGGAGGGACACATCGTTCCTCCAATGGTTTTTAAAAAAAGGATAAGATAAATGAGAATTGGGAGAAAGAGATCAGTAACTTACAAGCTTAGTAATCACAGGTCATAAATAATGATTAACAACAACATAACTACAGAAAATGAGTGAAAGTATTACCAGGAAACTACTGGCCAGAAAGTAGAGAGAATGGTCGAAACTCTATACGAGAGTCTGTATTAAAATATATGCACAAAGATGAAGACTACGGAGTCAACGTTGATGAAAGAGAAGACGACGAAGGTGGAGGTGGAGCTGCTGAGGGTATACGTGATTTCGAAAGAGGAAAGTGGGGGAAGCAGCGTGCTGAAATTTTCAAATTTATACTTACCCTAGTAAGTAATACAGACAATTATTCATATATAATTGTCTGTATTGCTTAAATAAATTATTATAATCGGTTAATAAAACCGAATATATGAGATAGAGCAATACGGATGGTTATTTAATATTAACCATCTGTATTTACCATAATGACTATTAAAGATTGTTTAAATTAACAATCATCTGCATTATTATACCATTCCTTGCTATGTGTTATTTTAAATGCTTTAACAGTCAACTTTTTGGTCTTAACTAATGCTAGTGGTGCGACCCTATTGGTATTTCTGCACTAGTTTGGGTTCTTATTAAAATCCTGGTGGAGTTTGGGCTAGCATGGAAACACTAGACATAGTGTTGGCCTTGAGCCTCGGAGGAGTTAAGCCAAGAAATTTTTGGAAAGTGAAAATAATTCAGGCTCAGTTACACTTGATGGGGAATGTTAGAGATATGAAAAATTCAACATTGGAACTTTTTTTTAAAACCTCCGGAGTAACAATGTGTTCCTCCATCGAAAAAATTTTGGGGCTGTGAAAATATTAGGGTGCTCTTACCAACTAGGTTGATGCAAGACACTGACCTACAAAACATCCACCCATCTTTTTATTCATAAGAGCATGTCACACAACGTGAAATGCCTGAGGGTTACAAAAGTTCAATTACAAGTAAAGTTCGAAGCTAGCTAAGAACCTGGATTTACAAAGATATCTAAGGTCGATAAAGAAATGGAATGCTTATTACAATGAAAAATAAGCTAGCATATGTGAATTCTTTTGATGAAAATGTCCTTCGGGTCCAATACATCCTCGAATATGGACCGATTTCATCTTTTCCAAAGTAGCAAAGTAATAATAAACCATAGAGAAGTCCCAAATCGTTGTTGGAACCTTGCCGAAAGAATGATTGCCAAACTTCTAAAAAATTCAAGAGCGTGGATAGAAATGGAGTTGGGAGGTTTAGCCAAGATAAAATTTGTTGCCAAACACGAGCACTTTTATGGCAATGCAACAAAACATGATCAAGGGCCTCGGTTTCGGTATAAAAATGGTAAGTTGCATCCTGGATTGAGTTACATCTATGCAAGAGTAGAAATGGACATGTTGGTAGCTGACCATGGAACAAAAGCCAACCAAAAAATTTGATTTTTGGTAAGAGACAGGCACCCCAAATGGTGTCGAAGTCGATTGCTGGTTTTGGCCATCTTAGAGAATCGTAGAAATCATTGCAAAATGAAGCCATTGAGTATTTAAGGTGGTAACCAAGTCCCCAAATGAATATGTCAACTGTAGTTTTAAAAATAATTTGGCGATGGTTGTCCGAAGCATTGATGGCGAGTTGTTGGCGTTGGCTATCCACGATAGAATCAACAAGCAATGGTTGAAAGAGGATCGGGTTTATGTTGCTAATCCAGCAACGGAGATGCCCACATCGATCCTTGAGTGAAAATCGTAAGGAAACCTTCCAAAATGACCTTGAGTGATTGTCGTTTAAGAATAGAAAGTAGCAGCCCTTACAACATTACACACTTTCATGTTGCACATTACAATTTAGTCCAGGAACAATGAGGCTAGCGATCGATTCAAAGTCCAGTTGTCATGCTAAAAAGATACTCTATATCCACTCCCAATTATCACATGGCTGTTTGTGCTTAGGTGATGCCAAAATGTCTCATTCCAGAAGTAACACGTAACAACATTTCTCCAAATTGGTGACAATCTAGAAGAGGCGATTCTCGAAATGTCATTCCATGTCCGAAAGTCATGAAAAGAAATAAAAATCGAGTGCCACAATGTCTTGTGAAATGATTGTCTCATTTTCCAAAGTCATTTGCAAAGGAGGCTACAATTGACTAGTTCAAAATCCCGAATGAATAATCCCCCTAAAATTAACGGTAAGTTAACGGTTGCCTAACTTACTTTGAAAATACCACTAACATTTGAATCCCCACACCATAAAAAATTGCTTACTAATCTTGTTAGAGTTGCATAACCAAAGAAGGCAATCTAAATAGCTACATTAAATAGATAAGGAGAGATGCGAGTACTGCCTTGATTAGAACTAGTCGACCCGAGTAAGAGAGACAACTGCCCTTCCAATTAGAAAATCGCTTCTTGAACTTTGCAATTAGAGGATCCCAACATGATAGTGGCAAACGTTTAATGCATAGTGGAGCACCGAGATATGTGATTGGGAATTTGTCTATCCGACAACTGAGGGATGATGCACACGAATGCAAAAAAGGCTCCGAACAATTAATCCCGAGGAGTGCGCTCTTATGATAGTTAATTTTATGGCCCGAAATCAGCTCAAAACATTTTAAAATTCACATAAATTGTGCAATTAAATTTAAATCTATGAATTAGAATAATGAGATGTCATTTTGTGATGGTTCAAAATTAATGCCCGGAAGCAAACCCTCATTGATGCTGGAGTCAACGAGTTGTTTGAGACCCTCGGCTGCCATGAAAAAAATAAAAGGCAAGAGCGAATCACCTTGTTAACCACTTTGTGAAGATAGGTCAGCGCACTTGGAAAGCCATTAATGAGGATTGACGTACTCTAGTTTTTCTATAGTTGGACAGCCAAGAGATCCATTTCTTATCGAAACCCATTTTAAAAATAACCGCATCGATAAAATTCCAAGAGACGCAATCGAAAGCCTTGTGGAAGTCTAGCTTGAGTGATAGAAGAGTGAATACAGTTGATAATTTCTGAAGCCAAAAAGAGCAATCGTGAAAACTGTAGCCTTTTATGAATGCGAATTGAATATCGGAGACCACATGGGGCAGAATTGGTTGGAGTCTAGATGCCAACAACTTTGCAACAATTTTATATATACCATGGGTTAGCGTAATCAGTTTAAATTTAGATAATGCGGCAGCACAGGGACTTTTTGGAATCAATACCGTGAAAGACCCATATACTGGACGGCAGCTTGCAAGTAGAGTGGAATTCGTTGATGAGGTGTATGATGTTAGGTTTAAGGTCCTCCAAAAAACGTTTATGGAATTAAAAATTGAAACCGTCGAGATCGAGTGATTTATTTTCTCCACATTCCAATACACAATTCCAAACTTCATCCTCTAAAAAAGGTGCGATTAGAGACATATTTTGGCTCGTGGTGACCCTCTTAAAATTTAGCTAACGAAGGGAAAACGGCACAGCTGGAGCAGTAGCAAAAAGGTTCATGTAAAAATTTCGAGTGCGTTGGTAATGTCCTCAATGCTATATGTTAAAATCACGTCCACTTCCAATTCTAGGTTTCGATTGTTCCAGTAATGGGCTAATATCGTACGATGGAAAAATGAGGTTTCGTTATCCCCCAAGAGAGTCCACGAGACCCTAGATTGTTGATGGTGGAGGCTTTCTAGATTGTTACGGAGCTGCTAAAGTTTAGTTTTATGCCTTTGCAATTGCGAGGATAAAGACGCAGAAAGGGGACGCACAACAACGCTGGATGTGTACTTAAGAACTAGTGAGTCTAGTGATAAGTGTATAATTACACTTATTATCATATTAATTTTTCACAATAAACACTATGAATTAAGTCATTTTTATACTTCATATAAAAGATTTCACGTGGTATGTAGTTGTTTTTTATGCAAATGCAGATACAAGATAAATCTTGGGAGTAAAATGATCTAAAGTGGAATTCTATTAAAAAAGAGTGAAAAGGGTGTAAAGATAACTTAAAGATTTAGCTTAGGATCGAAGCTGTCAAAGATCAATGAAGTTGCAAGGAGATTTCTAAAGAGAAACTCAATTCATGATCATGACAATCATTCACGGTCACGACTTGTACACTTTAGAAACAGAAGTCTACCAAATAAAGATTCACGATCACGACATGCATATCGTGGTCGTGATTTGGACAGTTTTCTGGTTTTATCTTCTTAACTACCAACCGCAGATAAGCATGATCAACCACCATCAACTATCAATGATAAGACACCTATCAGAAGTCAACCAATCATGTAAAGGTGCCTATCCATTATAGATTATATCAAAGCTTCTCAATGAATCACAATGAAGAGATGCAATCATTCACCAATGGACACGACTCTTGGTTTGGATAGACGCAACCCTTCGAACTCTATAAATAGGGTTCCAATCCTCACAAATTTCATTCATGGTGTGCAGAAGAGAGGGGTGAAAGATAGTGTATAATGTATAGATAGAGAATAAATATCTAGTTTTGCTATGTTCATAAGCATTAGCGAGAAAATGTTTAAATGATTCGAATCCCTATTTCGATCATTAGATTTCTCTATATTCTCGAGTGATTGTTGTATAAGTGTACTTGTAAATCACTTATCAATAAAATTTTTCATTCTTCAATATTC
>CATIWQ010011697.1:0-19174 GCA_949673415.1 Euphorbia schlechtendalii
TACTAAATATTAAAGATTTTAAGTAAACAATGCAATTATATTTAAAATTTAAACATATTTTAACTTCTTTTATATTTTTTCTATTAATTTAATAAAAAAATTAATAACAAATAAAATATTCATGGGCTTGGGCCGGGCTTGGGAATGACCTTATTAGCCCGGCCCGAGCCTGGCCCGAGCCTGAAGTTCTAAAGTTCAGGCTTGGGCCGGGCTTGGGTTAACGTTTTTTGTAAAAAGCCCGCCAAGCCCGGCCCGAACCAGGCCCGGCTCGCCCGACGAACAGGTCTAGTGATTAAGCATCTGAATCTGAGCTAGTTTCTACAACTTGAAGGTCTAGCTATTGCAGGACTCATTAGGGCTTTCTACTCAAATCTCTACACTATCTAGGGCTTCAATGATATCCAGATGGTGGAAATTGATGGTAACTCCCAACTAATTTTCTCGAGGCTGATAGCGAGCATCCTCAACATACCTCACAAAGGCACTCTACTCAGAAGAACTGGTGATGAAGACACCATTATCATCCTAGAAGATTGGGGAGTTCCCAGCAAATAATGTTTTAGGGGAGATAACTGCATCTGGGATGAGTTGGATAGCTAGAGCTTGCCATGAGATGGTGGTGAAGCTGCTGTTACCCAAGACAGGGTCCGTCACTAGTTGTACCTATTTTGAGAGGTGTGTGGTCTACCATATGGTAGAGGGTAAGAGGCTTAACTAGGAAGTGGTGATTCTTCACCATTTGACCAAGTTGACTACTATCTATCATTATGGTTACCTCATCACCGCTTTAATGGTGGTAGTGAAGGTGGATATAGCCTCGTATCTTGGAGGGCCAGGTGATATAATGGTGCAAGTGAAGAAGACACTAGATTTATAGCATTTCACCAAGCTGTATCATGACCAAGAGCATACTAGGTACAACAAAGCACAAGAGAAGAGGAAACTCAAATGTGTACCATCAGTATTGCCTTTGGATGTGCCTAAGGAAGAAGAAGATGCTTCATGGTAGATTTGGAAGGAAGCAGTGAGGACATTAGTGATAATGTTCCCCTCTCAGCAAAAATGGAGCAAATCACAACAACTACAACCCTACCAAAACCTATAGCTACCTCTTCAAGGGCTAAGAAGAAGAGCCCTTAAAAAAAGGGCAGGAGACACGCTTGCCCAGCCCTTAGGAAGGCAAAGGAAGAAAATGAAAGCTAAGACTCACACTCAAAAGGAAGCTGAGGTGAAGCAACAAGTGGAAGAAGAAGCAGATGATGTGGAGGCACAGGAGACCTTGCGCTAAAGAAAGCACAAATTAGAAGTTTCTAAGGAAACTGAAGGAAAAGGTGACTCTAAAAAGTGCAAGGAGGACTTAGAAACCATAATTCCTTATGCTGCAACCCATGTAGAAGAAGATATAACTAAGGCTAGAGGGACTCAGCACAAGCACAATGCCACTAATAGGCCTTTAAGGAAAAATATCCAGTTAGTGAGTAGTGATGAGGATGTTGGAGAAACCATTACCCTTGATCAGAACGAATCAGATCATCCTAAACCCAACATCCCCACTCCCTCCTTCACTCAGGCTGAGAATCTTCCTACTCAGTCTAATGTACCACAAGCTGACCCATTCTTGGGTCAAATAGCTAACCTAGAGGTATTATTAAATCCTACCCTTATTTTTTTAGTAAATCCTAACCATATTCCTTTTGTAAATCCCTTAGTTTCTATTCCTATAAATTCTGAAATTTCTACTTCTTTTGTAAATTCTCAACCCCCAAACTTTTTAAATTCACCAGTAAATATTCCTTCCTCTTCTAACCATACACAAGATTCTTTTTCCCCACATTCTTCTCCTTCCCATAATCAAACACAAACCCAAACCCAAACCCAAACATAAATAATTACTTCCCCTGTAAAATTTAAACCAACCCCCACTTCTTCAAATGTACAAAGTTCTAAATCAACCACCTCTTCAAATCCATCCTCAACCCCTCTAATCCCTCTGATTAGAGAAGTTCCTAACGCTAAGAACTCTACTTAGCATGGAAACGTAAGTGGTGATGGTAGTGAGGCAAAATTTACAATGCAAGCCATTCTAAGAGGACTTGGTTGATTCATCTATCTTGTCATAGATAAGGGAGTTGGCTAGGAAGAAATTCTCAACTCTTAAGTCTAATGTTGAGTTAATGGGGCAGTTAGCAATTTACTACTAGCCCAATAATTGATAGACTTATCCTCCTAAACCCAAGGCTAAGCTCTCAAAATTTGATGAACATACAAGCTTACCCTCTGAATGTTTCTACTTTGAGGAGTTTGAAAAGATATAAGGTAATCTATTTGTGATTCAAAATCACTTAGCCAAGGAGAGAGCCAAGAGCTTGGTGGATAAGATGGCTCTTATCTTAATCGGCTTATCAAATTCTACTACTCAGATTGGCGCAGTTGTTACATCTATCCCCACATCTACTACACTCGCTAATGCGATTGCAGGAAAGATAAAGGGTAGTGTAGATGCTACTGCTGAGAAGCTGAGTAGTTTGAGTTCCACAATGGAAACTCAAGCTACACAGTTCCAAATGTTTGGGGAAGAGCATGCCAAAATCAAGAAATAAACTTGATAATGTGCTTAAGGAGGTGGAGACCACCAAAGATATAGGGTACAACATGGCGAAGGTGCTGGAGAGTATGTTTAGGCTCATGCTCAACTATAATACCAAGATTGATCAAATTGTGAAGGTTGTAAATGAGGTGTCAAAGAAAGTTGATCAAAAGCCTATGCTGAATATTGATGCTCTAACCAACAAGCTAGATGTTATCTGCAAAGAGATAAATGATAATACAGATGACATTGCCTCAAAGGAATAAAAGGCTATCTTTGAAATTATGAGAAATATCTTTCCAAAACCTATCGAGTCCTTAGACCCTGAAAGCGGTCTCTCAGTACATAAGAAGCTTAGTGTCCTTAAGTCTAAAATCAAAGATCTTTAAAAGAATGTAGGACAGCTTACAACAATTGGGATGTGTGATGCTAAGGACATTGACTATATTGTAGGTGTATGTCATCTATCTACACAAAGATCCTAGATATGGAAGCGAAGCTGAAGATTGCTCTCTCTGCCTTAGAATTTAGAGCTCTACTGTAGTGCTTTCAATAGTTTGCTTGCAAGGGATTTGATCAAATAGCTCATCTTTCGAGGTGCCATCATCTGCTCCTCACAAAACTGAATGATCAAGATTTTCTAACCAGCAAGGGTAAAGAGATGCTATAACAAGAGATTTTGCCTTTGACCATTGGAAGGTAAGAAGATTTTTGGTCTGCTTAAGACTCCTTCAATGTTTACCTTGAATAATTTATATAGTGTCAGATATCAAAGGGGGAGAAGATAGCTGAAGATGCCCTCAAGACTGCAAACTTAAACAAGGGAACTCTTCCTAAGCATCCTCAGAATCCTCCTCATCATCAACAACAACAACAACAAACCTCTAATCAAAACAGGACTTCTAGACAGACCTCTTCTTCACAACATAGCAAATAAGCCAATGTATCTAGTACGAGAAAATCTTGTAATAGGGTAGTTCTTGTAATCTTAGCTCAGGAAACATTTTATGCACTGCCTAAGTATTTTTTATCATTAATGAAAAATTGCAAGTTTGCTTATCCAAGTTAAGAACTTTTTAATATTTTATTTATTTTGCAAAGTATGTATGCTACTATCTATTGATAATCTGATGTAGGATTACACTCAAAGAGACCAAACTTAAAGAGAAAGCTGAAGTAAAACAAAATTCCAAAATGAAGAAAATTCCTCTAAGTATGGGGGAGTTATGCTGATTGAAGGAAATCCACTCAGCATGGGGGGGTCCTCATTTTCTATGGAATTCACTCAGTAAGGGGGAGTCTTACGTCACTTTCTAGGTATTTTGATATCTTTAAATTATCTATTCAATTAATCTCTTCTACTACCTAGTTTGTTATATGTTCAAAATGGGGGAGATTGTTAAACCCAAGTTAATTATACTTCATAGTACTTAAAACGTTTTGGAAATAACAAACTGACTAGGATATTTATATTTATCGAATACTAAGTATACTCTTAATTAATGAAGTTTGCTTGAGTTTGTTTAAGGGAAAACAACTCAATTTACTGAGTAATTAATTAAGTTACAGCTTAGAGTAAGAAAAGCTGAGTTAAGCTTAGTATTACATAGTTTATAAAATATTTATTCAGTTGTGCTGAGTTAGCTTTTTATGATAAAAGTTGAGTTACTTTGATGCTTAGAAAATTAAATGACACATATGATGCTAATGGTTTTTGTGAGAAATAGAATATCCATTTGATGCTTTTCAGGAGAAAAGGTGCTGAAATTAGAGAAGATATTCTAGCGGTCCTTACAAACAAAAGGTGTTAGTATGAAATGTTGGAGATTCCTCCCTAAAGTCCAAGGTAAAAGGAATCCTCCCTAAAGTCAACCATTCATAGAATTCCATCTTACAATTAGAGTGCCTCTATCAGACCAGATTGCTTGGAGGAAACAAGTTTTTGATGCATTAGATTAACAGATTATTCTCATGCTTCAACGTTCAAAATCTCTCTCTCTAAATGTCTTGGAATTTATCTCTAACGGGAAAACTCGAAAGATTTGAAGAGAAGAGAGATATTGAAGAATTCTCAGGATGAGAAGTTTGCAATGGCTAATTCTAAGACCTTCAATTTTAAATAGAAGATTGGAGCAGACGTTCAAATTGGTGAATCACCTCAAATTTCTCTAAGAGTTGAATCTCTGGTCAAATACTCCCAGCTTTCAGAAATTCCAAATTAAGCAATAAACAAACACATATTGTCTAAATCTATTTTTAATAGAGAGAATAACACTTGAGATTTAACATTGTAAAGGATTCAAAAATTCTATAAGTTCAATTCCTCTATTCATATTTTCTTTGAAAAATCTGAGTGTTAGTTAAGGAAGGGTACCTAAACTGAGTTTGAGAGGTAGTTAGAAAGGAAGGTACTTTCTGTAATCTTTTCTACCTGCTATAAAGACTTCTCTACCTAAAGAAAGGAACAAATCACTAGTCGATTAAAGCTCAGAAAGGAATCTAGGGACTGGATGTAGGCTAGGGGCTAAACCAAGATAAAACTCAAGTGTAAAAGTTCTAACCTTATTTATCTACCTTTATCGCGTCTTATCTCATTCATCATTCTTTCGATTTTATTTATTTTCCTTGAAAATCGATCCTAGCCGAGTAGAGTACTCAATAAGAGATTGAAGATAAACTGTGCTAGTAAAGTTGAGAATTTTATAGGTTTAGACCCAGCTCAGCACGATAAACTCAACACACATCTAAAAACTTAACTTTGTTAAAGAATTTTATAAATCATAAAAAGAAACTAAGAATTGCATTCACCCCCCTCTACTGTTATATTAAGTCAATTAGGACCAACACATTTTAGTTTTGAGATATTACAAAATGACATGGAAAGTAAAAAATCATCTTTAAGAATAACAAGATGACAACTACGAGTAAGGATCAATATCATTATAGGATTGATGGAAGAAAAGATTTAGAATCGAAGATGACGAATGGAAGAAGAACATATATTAGGGATTTTGATTTTGAATTGTTAGAATTAGAATGTAGGGGATTTTAATCTTTTTTATTCATCTTATATAACCCCAACATTACTTCATGCATGTGTCTCATAAGGATTATCCACACATCATGCTAGGTCAACGCGAGAGGGTAAAGTGACGTGTTTTAAACAAGTACAAGGGGCTAGTTTTTACATTTCAAAGTCTATGGACAAGTTCAGGGGGTGTGGATGCATTAAGCATATTTTCTTTATTACTTTTTTCAAACCCCATTTATCTTGATTAAGCATAAATTCTAGATTTGACACTGCTAAGTGGTATATTTATCCTACTTCCTAATTTTTACTAGAAAGTTGTGTGAATCAACAAATGTGTATATCGACTAGAAGTTTAGAGAATTGCAGATAAATTAATATATTTATCTAATTCCAAGCCAAATACTATATATTGAAGCACAAAACCAACCCATGATACCTCAAATCCCATAATCCAACCTTAAGTTATTTCATCAATGTAATTATGGTTTTTCATATCCTTTTTACCCAAAAACCTTTGTTTAGGCCTTTCTTCTCATCTCCTCCATCTAGCTTGTCTTCCAATAAGAGCCCTCATATCTTTCATCTTCTTCATGTGTGTTTGATTCTAAGAATTACAAGCTTCCACTCCAAAATGACTGTGTTTTCTTCTGATTTATTCATGGGAAATCCCTTGCTTTTAAGGTTGCTCCAGGTTGCATGGACGCACCCCAAGTGTCCGATGCGACACATACACATGGACACGATAAAAAGTATGAATTTGGATATGGCCGGGACACCGTGAGTAAAAAAATTATGTGTGTGTATATATAAACACACACACAAATAACCTTTATACGTTTATAAACCACAATTACATAATTAAATTTGAGAAGATTTAATAAGTGGGTTTAGGTTAACTAATTTATATTTTGATTAATTTCTATATTATAGTAATACGTGGGCTTAGAAGTAAAATGAACATTCGATTTTTAATTCTATTCTTCCTAATTAAAATTTTCTATTTTCATAAAGAACCTCACTTTTCCATCACGATCTTTGTATGCTCTACTTTCATAAAGTTGGTGGGGGCATTTTCAAGGGCAAAGGGAAAAAATCTTTCTCTAAATCCAATTTTCAAAGGTAAAAGATATTGGTTTCAAAGGTGTTGTTGGTCCTGCATAGCTAAGAAATGTACTAGAGGGGGTGGATATTACTTTTACAAAAGTATCCTTCTAATTTGAAAAGCTTTTTATCACTTTGAAAGTATTTGCTCAATCTCCAAATAAATTAATTGCAATAAAAGCAAATGCATAAAATGCAAATTGCAAGTAATGTAAAGAGTAAAGTTAGAGAGATTAACACGTAACAGATTTATCCTAGTTCAGCAACCCTTAACCTACTACAGTCTCCAAGTTTACTGACTTGAGATTTTCCTTTATCTATTACTTTACAGGCAGAAAACAAGTCTGATGATACTTTTTGCTTACTCAAGTATCAAACCTTACAATTGTTGTTTTCTGAACTCAAAAACCAAAACTTTCCAGCACTATTTTTGCGGGCTGAATAGTGAAACCTGACTTGTTATTTTTCCAGGCTAAACAACAAAACCTTACCGTTATTTTTACAGGCTGAACAACAAAACCAACTAACAGAGTAATTTATAAATTTATTAATGGAAAAAAGAAGAAACATGCATTCTTGCCTAATTTAGAAAACATGAAGCAAAATAAGTCTAAATACATGACATGCTAAGTCTAGACTATTATTTATAAAAGTAGACAGAACTAGGGTGGAGGGTGGGGGTGGGTCGGTGGGGCACGTACCCTATGTTAGATGTGATGTATGCCCTATAGGAAATTAGAGATATATATCTTTATTAGATATAATGAACAAACAATTATCAAATTCTTGTTATCAATAACAAAGGCATCTTTCTTATTTATCAATGTTTATTCAAGTTATGTATTTCATTGATAAGGAAAAGTCCATGACTACTTCATAGCATGAAAGTGTGAGGACATAGTGGGAGCTATGTGGTGTGAGAACTGCACACACATGTTACTATGAATAGTCTAAATATCCCTAGTCATAGTTTCATTGAGAATGGACATCAATGAATTGGACAGACTAGCATGTGTAGGCTTACTCCTTGGATTAGATCCAAGTAGCTCAACTCACGAGCTGAAGGTGGTACCTTGAGTTAACACATGAATGTAGGAGACCGCTATAAGATAGACACTTAGAAATTACTATATCCATGTGTTGGTGTCATGTCTATTACATGAGCTAACACACTTAATCCAATCTCAATAAACTAGATGGTACTTAATTCGATGGAAGGAGTGTATTGTATTAGTTACCATTTCAGAAACTGGATCAAGTCACAAGCACCTGACATTCCAAGTATTGGGCTATCAAACACCTTTACTAGATAGCCCATTTAATCGTCTAGAGTTATCGGGTTCCATATCGGTTTGGAACACTGAGCCTAAAGGTTCCTGGATAGGAAGTCAAGTTTAGGTTAACCTTTAGCGACTCTATACTTTGATATCCTATGAGGTCACATTCTTTGGGTCTTTACCGGACTAAGTAAAGAACTTATAGACTAGGTCTATGCCGAGAATATTAAGAAAGTCAAAATTATTGGATAAATTATTAATTGCTTTGACCAAATAATAATTAAAGGACTTAAGGAGGAGTTTTGGGAAAAATTGCACAGGGTGGAGCATGGGAAATTTTCCTATTGCGAGTGGACCCCGTGAACATGGGATATTCGCTGGTGGTGCCTGTACGATTGCCCAGCGAGCAAAAATTGCTCGCAGGGCACTATCATGCCATGGCACAAGGCCAACACGTGCTTGTGGGAAGCAGGCCTGCAAGCCTAGCTTACTGGACTTGGCAAGCCCGCACAGCCCCCATAGGTGGGGTGTACGGACGGGTCAACCTCTGCACTTATGACCTGCATGTGGGATGGGGATTCTCCCATCTCACATTGCTAAAAAGGGGAGCATTCATCTCTCCTCTCCCTATAAATAGCCTCCTCCTTCTCCTTCATTTCTCACTTCATCTCAGCCTTCCTTTTGAGTTTTTTCATCTTTATTCACGAGCTTTCTACGAGATCCTCCAAGATTTTCTCCACTATTGCAAGAATTTTTTTGAAGGCTCATTCACATATTGAAGAGAGCCTTCTAAGTTATTTTTTGGGTTGGTCTTCGAGTGGTCTAGCAGCTACTGTCTACCAGCAAGTTCTTCCTCAACATGAGGTTTTGGTCGGTTACAATCTGTGTGGATCAATCACAGGGGTTATCCTAATTTAGAGTCTAGTGCTAATGGAGTGCTTTCTAATTATTGTAAGGGAGCACCACACCAAAGGGAAGGCATGCATCAACTAGTAATGCTCTTAACTTAGATGCTAGGTTTCTTTTATTAAGTTTTATAAACATATGAGTATCTATGGAATGTTTCAACTTAGATTATATCAATCATGACATGTTTAGGAGATCCTTTAGGGTTAATTTTAAGTTTTGAAATTCCGCATTGCAAGTTTGCATGTTTAATTAGTGCTTAAATTAACTAACAATGGTATCAGAACCTACCTTATGGTATGCATGATTGATGATAATATGTTGAAAAGATATTTTTCTATGAATTAATTAAAGTATGCTATGCATGAATTAGGTTTCAATTCTTATTATAGAAAATGATGTGATAACTAGATTAAGGTTTTACTCAAACTTAGTCTAGGTAATTATCATATAAATTAACAATGTTTTACCACATGTGTAAATGCTTTAAATTAAGGGTTATCCAATACTTCACTCGATTAAAAGAATGAAATCTTTAAATCATAAGTATCTATGGTACAATGAATCGAAGTGCCCTTGATTATTTTGGCAAGGATTGGACTTGGTTGCTCATTTACTTTAAGGAGGCCTCTCCTACCTGGATATCTCTATTGGTATTAGGTTCAAGCGTACCCAAGGGGGACATTTATGACTTAGTTGATTTTTAGTATGGGAATTGGATTCCGGATATGGTTTTAGAGTCGTGGTTTAAGTTGTTAAATTAAAACTTATAGACATTGTTGCAATAACTTAAACATGGACTTTGTTCATTTTGAATGCAATGCGAAGTCTTGGCATAATGGAATGATTATGATACACCAGTCTTGAGCATGTTCTCTTAGTTTAATAATTCTAAATAGCTCAAAATTATTATCATAATCATATCAATCGTATAAGACCTAGACTAGGGCAAGACAACCTGCACCAATCAAATCCCTGCAACAATATTAAGGTGGAAAATTGTCTTCACATCATAAATCGTGATACAAACCTTATTAACGGACATCAGGACATGTACATCATGCTTTCCCTTAACATGTGTTGGGTCATGAGACTAGATGCGGTTAATGCCTTAACCACAATGGGTTAGTTGTTCATGTTAGTGGAGCAAATGCTAGATTAGAGACTTATTTGAGGAGTCATATATGCACATCTCAAGAAAGAGAACTCAAATGGATTAGCAATTGCATGGAATGCGTGGACGAGTTCCAACCATGGTTGTTTGTTATGGTTTGAATTGCTATAGCGGGGGTCATAATGAATGGGCAGTGGATGCTACCTACTAAGGAAAATTGGTTGGAGCATAATTCCCAAATTCAATAGAAGGGGCTATGTGAATGTCAATAAAAAAAAGTAGGAAATATGTGTTTAATTATAGACCTTATATTAAATGTATGGACATATATTAATGTATGATCAACTTCTATATTATATCTAGGTTGAATATGATCACTAACGAAATTACTCGTACTGATATCGATCCTCTTGGCAACATAAAGTATGATGTTTACAACTTCAATGAGTGGTTTGGTACTGTCAAGAGGAGTTCTCAGGAACTACTACCTGGATTATGTTCTTGATGATCGAGTCCCAAACATCTTAGCAAGAATTCTTTTGCATGTGAGATGAATGATTACTAGAGGCATAAAGGAAACTATGAGTTTATCACAAGGTTCATGTTAGATAACATTCTCTCAATGTACCCATGCATGTACAAAGGGTTGGATCTCGTAACCATTCATCATCTCAACTCATGGAAAGTCTGGAAGATAAACTGTTCCATAGTAAGTTGCAAGGAGACACCTCAGCAGTAGAGTTGGTTATATACATATATGGTAACTCAAAGAAATTAAGGGAGTTAGGTGTTGAGTACAGTGAGCAGTCTTTGAGAGAAATGGTATTGAGGGGATTACCTGATAAATATGATTCTTTCAAGAAAATGCTTAAGGAGTGTTCTCCCAACTGTACCATAACCCAACTTATAGACTTGCTCAAGATTAATGAAATTGAGTTTAGAAATAAACTCAAGGAGCAAGTGAATGCTGAGAGCCTTAAGTTGAAGAAACTTAAAGGTTTAAAAGGCAAGTGAAAGCTCATGAAGTGGCTAGAGTTGATGAAGGTTATGGCTCGAATTTCTAGAGGTGTGTGCAAACTAGAGAGTTTCTCTACAGTTCTTATGAGTCTACATTGGATACTGGTTGTGGTACTCGAATATATACTTTTGTGTAGGGGTTGCGGAATAGTAGGAGGCTTGCAAAGAGGGAAATGGACCTAAGAGTTGGAAATAGAGCACGAGTTGTTGCAAATAGCTGTGGGGACATATAACATTTGTTTGTCTAGTGGCCTTGGTTTGGTTTTGAACAATTGCTATTATATTCCTACTATCACTAAGAATATTAATTCTTTTGCACGTTTAGCAACAGATGCATTTGCGATTTTATTTTCCAATAATAATTGTCAAATTTGAAGCAATAATGTTCTTTATGCTTATGGAATATGTGTTGATGGCATTTATGTTCTATTTACTAAAACTGAAATTCTAAATATGAATATTGTTAAGAAAGATAATGAGAAATCTTCATACTTATGGCATTGTCGTCTAGGCCATATAAATGAGACTCGCTTAATTAAGTTACACAAATATGGTGACTTGGTCCCAATGGAATGAGAATCCTATGGGGTGTGCAAACCTTATTTAAAAGGGAAGATGCCTAAGAAACCCTTCAAAGGAAAGGGTCAGCATGCCAGAAGTACTTTGGAAATAATACATTCTGATGTATGTGGTCCAATGAGTGCTAAGACACATGAAGGTTTTGTCTACTTCATAACCTTTATCGATGATTACTCGCGATATAGTTATTTGTACCTAATGAGGCACAAGTTATAAAGCTTTGAGAAATTTAAAGAGTACAGATTCGAAGTAGAGAAATAGGTTGGGAAAAGTATCAAGACCCTTTGATCTGATAAGGTGGTGAATACTTAAGCCAAGAGTTTCAGAATTATCTAAGGCATAATGGTATTTTATCCCAATGGACACCTCCTTATACACCCCAACACAATGGAGTGTTGTAAAGGAGAAATCGAACCCTACTCGATATGGTTCGGTCCATGATGAGCCAAGCATAGATCCTTTTGGGGTTATGCACTTGAGAGCGCAGTTTACATTCTAAATAGAGTGCCCTCAAAATCAGTTGATCAAACACCATACGAAATGTGGTATGGTAAGAAACCAACTATTTCTCACCTGAGAGTTTGGGGATGTCCTACTTATGTAAAGAGGATAAGTTTAGATAAGCTGGGTGCTAAGTCTGAAAGGTATCTGTTTGTAGGTTACCCTAAGGTGACTATGGGTTATACCTTTGCTTATCCGAAAGTACTTGTTTCTAGGAATTCTCAAATCCTCGAGAAGAAGCATATACTTGCGAAAGCTAGTGGGAGCAATCTTGAGCTAGGTGCTCAAGATGACCAAACAAATAATCAACTGATTGTTCCTACACATGTTACATAAGAAAGTGTAAGCATGGAATAGCCTATTATAACACCAACATTGCGTAGGTCAGGTCGGGCTCCAATTGCTCCTAAGCGATACGGCTATTTCATCACTGATGATAATTATATCTTCCTTATGGAAGATGATGAGCCCAAGACTTACGAGGAGGAAATGGTCCACTCAAAGTCTAAAACATAGTTTACAACCTTAAAGTTAGAGATGGACTCCATGTATAAATGTCAAGTTTGGAACTTGGTTGATACTCCAAGTGGGATTAACCCCATAGGATGCAAGTGAGTTTTCAAGAAGAAAACTAACATGGACGGTAATGTGATTACCTATAAAGCAGGCTAGTTGCAAAAGCTTACAATTAAAAGGAAGGTATTGACTATAATGAAATCTTTTCACCAGTGGCCAAGTTAAAGTCTATCATAATACTCCTTGCTATCGCTGCTTATAATGATTATGAGATCTGGCAGATGGATTTGAAAATAACATTCTTTAAAGGGAACTTGGATAGGGATGTATATATGATATAACTTGAATGTTGGATGGCTCGATTGTATGCTAGTTGCAAAGGTCTTTTTATAGACTTAAGCAAGAATCAAGGAGTTGGAATATTAGGTTTGATGAGACAATCTAAGAAATTGGTTTCATGTCAAACGCTAATGAGCCTTTTGTATAAAAGAAGGCTAATGGGAGTGCAATCATTTTCCTGGTATTATGGGTCGATGACATATTATTGATAGGAAACGATGTTCCTTTTCTTCAAATTGTAAAGTCATGGTTGTCAAAGAAGTTCTCCATGAAAGACCTTGGAGAAACAGCTTTTACACTAGGTATAAAGATCTACCATGATAGATCCAGAAAGCTATTAGGTCTTTCTCAAAGTATATACATAGATAAGGTTTTGGCTAGATTTAACCTTAAGCAATTAAGAAAGGGTTATCTCCCAAAGTCTCACGTGATTAAACTTTCTAAATCTAAGTGTCCGAGAACATAAGAGGAGAGAATGAGCATGAATGGAATACCCTATGCTTCAACGATAGGATCCATCATGTATACTATGGTATGCACTTGGCCTGATGTCTCACATGCTATTAGCATCACGAGCAGATTTCAATCTAATCCAGGTGAGAAGAATTGGATGACCATTAAAAATATCCTCAAGTACTTATGAAGGATTAAGGATATGTTTTTGGTTTATAGAGAAAGTGACCTCTTTATGAAGGGATACACTGGCACAAGTTTTCAGTCTAACAGGGATGATTACAAGTCCCAGTCAGGATATTGATAAGTGTATAATTACACTTATTATCATGATATTTTCAATCATAAAATGATATGGTTTTGTTTCATTTTATACTTCATATAAAATATTTCACGTGGTATGTAGATGTTTTTTATGCAAATGCAGAAATTAGGTAAATCTGGCGAGTAAAATGATTAAAAGTGGAATTCTATGGAAAAAGAGTGAAAAAGGTTCAAAAAGATGCGTGGAAGGTAAGGATTCAGCTTAGGATCGAAGTTGTTAAAGATTGGCAAAGTTGTAAAGAAGAATCATGAAGAAACAACATTTCATGATCGTGACACCTATTTGCGGTCACGACTTGTCACTCTTGATAAACAAAAAACTACCAACCAATGTTCACTATCGTGACATGTGATTCACGGTCGCAACTTATGGATGTTATTTGTTATCTCTATTCAACTACCAACCGCCAAATAATAACGATCATCCACCATCAACTACTAACCGAAAAGACACTTTTAGAAGTCAACCAATCATGAAAAGGTGTCTTTCCATTGTGGATGAGGATGAATCTTTTCATCCAATCATATTTAAGTGATGCAACCCTTCGCTAATGGACACAACTCTTTGTTTGGATAGACGCAACCTTTCGTACTCTATAAATAGATTCCTAACCTAATCAATTTCATGATGCATGGTGTGTGCATAGAGTGAGTGGTGTGTACGTGATGCATAGAAGGAATTGAATGATAGTATGCATTTATAGATAGAGAGTGTAAATATCTAGATTTCGCTACGTTCAAAGTCTTAACGAGAAAAATGTATAAGTGATTCGATTTCTATTTTGATCACTATATTTCTACACAAATTCGAGCGTTTCTTGTATGAGTGTAATTGCAAAGAACTTATCAATAAAAGATTTCATTCTTCAACATTCTTTTATTCTAGATTCACAAAGAATAGCATCCTAGCTAAGGTTCTGTACGAGTCGAGATCGAATTCAAAGTAGAAGTAGGAATTGAGGGAATTGACAACTCCCATTAAATAGTAGATACGATTTTATCAGCTTTAGCTTTCACTTGCATACCTTACAACTTTACTTTGATTTCTGCTTATACTTTCTATTTTGAAGTTTATGATATGTCTATGTGTCATAATGAGTATTTCGTTTTGTGTCATTTATATTAATCAAGTTATATGCTTTAGAGTTAACTTTAAGAGTGATTTCAAGGTTAACAAGATTGTGTATAGTCACTGGATCTGTGATTATAACGCTGTTTAGTGAGCCAACATTTTTGGAGTGGTAACTTGCTAAATATGGCTATGTGAGAGCGACCAGTACTAAGCATAGTAATATTGTTATCCAGGTTCTTATAAGTGTCATAATTCGTTTACCCTAGACTTAGAAAAGTCATCTCATGTGTTGCTCTATGGTGAATTGTTGAATATTAGGGCGTGTAGAACTGTATTTGTTGAAGTTATCTAGTGTACGAAATATTCTTGATGATTTTGTATGTTTTTCTCTGCTAAACTTATTCTTAGGAATATCTTTATATTTTACATCTTCTCTAGTCTGTTCATTCATCTATCTATTCATCTGTCTATGATCGAAACCCCTCCAATAAAATTTCCTATTTTCGTTTACTCCGTAACTCTAGTTGATCTTTAGAACCGAATTCCTTCCCTGTGGGATAGATATCTTTTAAAACTACATCGAAATTGTATACTTGTAGTGGTCACCATTTTTCTATTTGATAAGCGGTATTGACAACACCTGTTCATATTTGAACTACTTAACTTGTTAGTAGAAGAGTGGGGAACAAGGTTTTTGGCTTCATTACAAAATATAAGCCCTCAGAATAAGTAGGGTCAAAACCTTGCGATCAAGTTTTTGGTGCCGTTGCTGGGGAAGGCAAGTGCATTCTTAGAGATCAAATATTTGGAGATTATGGTAATTTTTTATTTTTGTTTTTATTTTAATTATATATTTGTTTGTCATTTTATTTTGTTTTGTGTTAAATTGTTTGCTAACATGCATTGGGATAAGTTTGGTGGTGATTACATGATTGATAACCTAATTGATACATGCGTAGATGAAATATGTCATGTTACATCTCATGAAGAGTTAACATCTGAATCCCTTGAAAATTTAGAATATACCTTTGAAATCGAAAAATTAATTAGAGAAGATGATCCTACACCACCTTCTATAGATAAACCACCCTTAGTAGAATTGAAGCAATTTCCTAGTCATTTGAAGTATGCATATTTAGGAAGCAACAATACCCTACCCATTATCATTTCTATCAATTTATCTGATCTACAGGAAGAAGCATTATTGGAAACAATAAAGGGTAGAATTAGGAGTATTGGTTGGCAAATTTCAGATATTAGAGGGATTAGCCCTAATATAATAATGCATTACATAAATTTGGAAAATAATAGTAAACCTAAGATAGAAAGGAAAAAAAGATTATATCCTCATACGAAGGTTGTTATAAAGGAGATTATTAAGTTGCTAGATGCAGGAATTATCTATCCGATTTCAGATAGTGAATGGGTCAGTCTTGTTCAATGTGTTCCGAAAAAGGGAGGTATTACTGTAGTTTAGAATGAAAAGGGTAACTTAGTTCCTACTAGGACAACAACTGGATGGAGATAGATTATAGAAAATTAAATGCAGCAACTAGGAAAGACCATTTCTCTTTACCATTTATAGATCAAAAGTTAGAAAGGATATCAGGACATGAATTTTACTATTTTCTTGATGGATTCTCTGGATATTTTCAAATTCATATTAAGCTAGATGACCAAGACAAAACCACTTTCACATGTCCATTTGGTACATTTGCTTATAGAAGGATGCCTTTTGGGTTGTGCAATGATCCTGCTACTTTTCAAAGGTGTGTTTCTGCTATTTTTAGTAAGTATGTTGAGGATATTATAGAAGTTTTCATGGATGATTTCTCTGTATATGGAGATTCCTTTGAAAAATGTGTAGAAAATTTGGATAAAGTACTTACTAGATGTGAAGAAACTAATTTGGTATTGAATTGGGAGAAATGTCATTTTATGGTTAATGAAGGTATAGTTTTAAGTCATAAGATAGATGAGAAGGGAATTCATGTAGATATAGCAAAAACTGAGATCATTGAGAAATTACCTCCTCCCATAAATGTTAAGGGAATAAGATCATTTCTAGGCTATGCTGGATTTTACAGAAGGTTTATTAAGGATTTTTCGATTATAGCTAAACCTTTAACTAAATTATTAGTTAAAGATGTGAAGTTCAATTTCTCTGATGATTGTTTAAAAGCCTTCAACACTTTAAAACAAGCATTAGTTTCAGCACCCATAATTGTGAAACCAAATTGGTCTCTGCCATTTGAATTGATGTGTGATGCTAGTGATGTTGTTTCTGGTTGTGTATTAGGTCAAAGGTATGAAAAGAATTTACATGCAATTTATTATGCGAGTCACACTTGGTCTTCTACACAATTCAATTACACCACCACGGAAAAAGAGATGTTAGCTGTCGTATATGCATGTGATAAGTTGAGAACATATTTGATTAGGTCTAAAGTAATAGTTTATACATGCAGATCTTGCTGCTTTGAGGTATTTGTTTGCTAAGAAAGATGCTGAACTTAGATTAATTAGGTGGATCCTTCTTTTACAAGAATTTAACTTGGAAATAAGGGATAAAAAGGGAAGTGAGAATACCGTAGCTGATCACTTATCTTGTTTAGAAGATGATAAGGGACCTATAGCTGAAATTGGGGATATTAATTAACTCTTCCCAAATGAAAATCTTGTGTCTGTTAAACATGCTGTTAGTCCATGGTATGCTGACTTTGCAAATTATTTGGTCACGCATACTTTACCCTCTGACTTAGATTCTAATGGTAAGAAGAAATTTCTTAAGGATATTAGATCATTTATGTGGGATGACCCTTATTTGTTTAAGGTATCAACCGACGGTATTATTCGCAGATGTATAAATGATACTAACTTTTCTTCAGTTTTAAGTCATTGCCATGATAGCATATATGGAGGACATTTAGGACCAGAAAAAATCGTTGCTAAAGTTCTAGAGAGTGGGCTTTATTGGCTAACATTGTTCAAGGATGCTAGAGATTTTGTTCAGAATTGTGATAATTGTCAAAGAACAGGAAACATAATTCGAAGGGATGAGATGCCATTGAAAAACATCTTAGAAGTAGAGCTTTTTAATGTTTGGGGTATAGATTTCATAGGACCATTTCCTACCTCTAATGGTAATAATTACATTCTTGTTGCAGTTGATTATGTTTCTAAATGGGTTTAAGCTAGCGCATATAGTAAGAATGATGCTAGAGTAGTTGATAAGTTTCTTAAGCAATTATTTAGTAGATTTGGAGTTCCTAGGACCATAATTAGTGATGGAGGTTCACATTTCATCAATAAGACTTTTGAAAGCTTGATGCATAAGTATGGAGTACATCATAAGGTTGCTACCCCATATCACCCTCAGACTAGTGATCAAGTAGAAATTTCTAAACGAGAAATTAAGTGGATTCTTGAAAATACTATCTTGAATTCTAGGAAGGATTGGTCTACTAAATTAAATGATGCATTATGGGCTTACATAACAGCTTTTAAGACACCTATTGGTATGACACCCTACAAGTTGGTTTATGGAAAGACTTATCATTTACAGATAGAATTAGAGCATAAGGCTTTATGGGCTTTGAAGAATTTGAAATAGATTTACACAAAGCCGGTGAAAGAAGAAAGTTGGATTTAAATACGTTAGAAGAACTACATTTGTCATCACATGAAAATGCAAGGATCTATAAAGAAAAGACAAAACGATGGCACGATGCAAAACTATGGGAAAAGAAGTTTAAGGTTAGAGATAAAGTTCTGTTATATAATTCTAAACTTCGCTTATTCCCTGGAAAACTCAAATCTCATTGGAAGGGACCTTACAAAGTTATTCAGGAATTGAAAGCTGAAAATGAAGAAATATTTCGAGCCAATGGCCAAAGATGCAAACCTTATCTCGAAAATAAATTTGAATAATAAGATGTTGATGTTCAATTACTATGTTCACCATAATCATTCAAGGTATGTAAATAGTGAATAATTATTATTTATATTTAATATGTTTATTTTACTTAGTTTTTCTAGGTAATAAGTCTAAAAATTGAAGAAATGGAAGGATTAAAGAAGGTTGCTAGATTACACTTGTGAAGTTATACAGTAAAACCTTCTGTTCTTGTTTTGAAAGAAATCAAGATCACGACATGCCTTCGCGATCACGACACGGAAAAAATATGACCATTGCAGATCGCGATTAACACGCGATAGATAGCTGAAATCGCCATTAACGGGTAGTTTGAAGAAAAACGGCTATATTGACTATTTTGACCAATCAGAGACCTATTAGAACTCTATATAAAGGTCTAGGTTGAACCCATAACCACCATAACCTTCCCATGAGTCTTTC
>CATIWQ010011717.1:0-10406 GCA_949673415.1 Euphorbia schlechtendalii
ACAATTTGCTGAGTAGGTCTCAATTGTCCTCGGACTTGATTTCAACTTATTACGGATGTGGAATTGAGTATGCTGTAGTATATTACTAACGGGTCCTTAAATATTGGATTACAAGTACGGGTATGCTCGGTATATTTCATGATCACATTAGTAGTAGTGTTGAAGTGATAGGATTGCCATTCGATTTGATAAATCGAAATGAATCACCGACCACTTGATGAATAAAAGTGATAAGGACGCCCAATAAGTCATTGACTTATTTTATCATTTTATTCTAGATCAAGAAATACGATGAACTGTATAAGATGGTGACAAGCACCATGCCTCTTGTTCATCATATTGATGTCAGCTGGCAAAGGACTTTATGAGATAACTACTGGGTTTAGTATTTTTAATAGACAGCTGTATTCTGTCCTAATTGGAGGTTGTAATGGTTTGCTAGAATCCGCTTACAGTCTATGGGTGAATCTCATTGCCAACATATGGACAGACCCAAAGGATCGTGCGCTTTGAATCACTGATTCGAGATTTCTTGTACATGTAATGTTACAAGACATGATGAAAGAATGATAATTAATTATTTGACATATGAAATCAATTTAATTAAATAATCTTTGCCACTCAAGAAATATTTAATTCGAATTAATGTTATAATATAAAGTTGTTTATGTTATTCATTAAATTAAATTAAAGTATAAAGGTTTTAATTAATATATGGGTTAAATTGAAAATTTATAAAGTTGATAATTAAAATAAATTTAAGGAATTAAATCTATGGATTTAATTATTAAATATTCTTTTAATTGAGGTCAATTTTATAAATAAACTTAACCTAAAATAATCATAATTCTAATTTGATATATGTTAAATGGTTAATTAAAATCAAATGAGAAGTATATGTGATATATACTACTTGAAGGATAAGGCTTAATTAATTGGAAAAGGAAAAAAAGTGTAAGTTTGGTATATAATTAAGTTTTGTATATAATACAAAATGATTGTATGCATATTTACGGAAAAAAAAATTAGTTTTGGCTAAATGATCAGCCGTCCCTTTTATTTTCAAAATTAATTAAGTTCATTGAGTTGGATTTCATCAATTTCGGCTAGCACCGGTTCCGAATCAAGAGGGGTTCGTGCACGGAACGTTGGAGAAGCTTCTTTTCTGCGAGTTTTTTTTCATCCGTCTCTCAATGAGACCGTACAAGTAAGCTTTTAATTTATTAAAATAAAATCTTTTTGAAACCCTATCAATTGTTCTTGAAAAGATCCTATTCCGATTTGGAAAAAATTTTAACTGGTAATTCCGCCTTCGCGGTTAATTTTTTGATCGGAATTCCCTTCAGTTATGTGGATGGGGGAGCCTAGTGGAGTATATTGTGATGGTTAAATAATGTAATTGTATAATTGATGTGTATTATTATTACGTTGTCATTAATATTTTAAGTCCACATTAGACAATCACTTTTAATGTCATTAATGTATAGGTTCATTACATTTAATGTTTTATCTCTCTTTCCTTATTATAAATATGTAAGAAGTTTATTTATCTAATACAGCATCAAAATATTATTCAAGTTTCATTTCTCCAAATTCTCTAATCCTTTGTTCATATAATTTCCATTTCTTTGTAATGATTTCCTTGTATTAGTAGTTCATTTCTAATACATTTCCAATAGTCATAACATTAAGTCAAATGTAAATTATAAAAGGGATTTTTTTTATAAATACTCAAGTTAATCGGGTCAATACTAAAACTAATTGAAAAATTTCATAAAACATGAATTTTTTTGTTTTTGCTTTCTTTTTATTTTAGTTTCCTATTTATGTTTTAATACCAAAATAAAGTTTCGTATAAAAGTTTTAAATTAAAAAAAGACAACAAATTTTGGTATAAAAAAACTATACCAAACATACAAAAAATATATAAAAGGTAAGAAAAACAAAAGGGTAAATACAAATTAAAATATATACTTGGACATAAATAAAAAAACTCCTATAAAGGTTATTTTATAATTTCCCATCAATAAATCTTTTTTCTCATTTAAATATAGTTACAGATTGTTTACATAGAACCAGGTATTTTAAAATTCCATGCTCTAATGCATTACATGTATCTATTTTAGCAGTTAGTGGAACACATGTCTTATAATGGAAATAATGTTTAATGTTGTATATGTTGGAAAATAAAATATAATTGCAAGAATATTATAGATATAAGAAGAGAAGCATAGAGAGAATATGAAAGAGATTTTATTTTTTTATCTCTGAGGTGTATTGAATAAAAAAAAATTGAATCCTATTTATAGAAAAACTCAATAGCACAAACCATAAATAATAAGGAAACATAGGGTCTCGCGCATAGTGTTGCATAGTAGATGGCGATGAACACATCAATAATTAACACTCCCCCTTGATGAGTAAATGTTGCGAATAAGACATTGCCTCGTTAAAAACCTTACCAAGGAAAAATCCAGTGGGACAAAAATCTTAGTTAAGGGAAAAAGAGTACATTGTTTACTCTCCCTATTCGCAAGTTGACTGAAGATCCTTAAGACGACGCATATCGATGCTATAAACCAATTTCTTGAAAGTTGAGGAAGGTAAAGCCTTGGTAAATAAATTTGCTAAATTGTTGTAAGAGCAGATTTGCTGAATACCGATTTCACCATTCTTTTCAAGATCATGAGTGAAATTTTTTTTTGGTGAAATATGTTTTTTTCTGTCTCTTTTAATGTATCATTCCTTTAATTGACCAATACAAGCAGCATTGTCTTCATATATTGTTGTCGGATCTTCTTTAGTCGTTACTTTTCCATATGCTTGATTAATGATCTCAGCCATACACATTCACGACTAGCTTCATGAATTGCTATTAATTATGCATGATTTGAGGAAGTAACCGTAATATTTTGCTTTGTAGATCATCAAGATATAGCTGTTCCTCCATATGTGAATAAGTAGCTTGTTTGAGATCGAGCTTTGTGTGGATCAGATAAATAACCGGCATCTGCATATCCAATTAATTCTGGCTTGCGTTCATATGAGTAAAATAAACCCAAATCAGTAGTTCCATGAAGATAGCACATTATATGTTTAATTCTATTCCAATGTCTTCGTGTAGGTGCGTCACTATATCTTGATAACAAATTCACTGAAAATGCAATATCTGACCTTGTATTATTAGCAAGATACATTAAGGCACCTATTGCACTAAGATCAAGAACTTCTTCATTATTTTCTCTAGGATGAAAAGTATCATTTTTCACATTTAGTGATCGTACAACCATTGTGTTGCTTAACGGATGTGCTTTGTCCATAATAAAACGTTTTAAGATCTTTTGTGTATAATTTGATTGATGCACCAAAAGCTCCTTTTCTAGGTGCTTAATTTGTAAACCAAGACACAATTTTATCTTTTCCAGATCTTTCATCTCAAATTCTTTCTTTAAAGAACCAATTGCTTTTGGAATCTCTTCTAGAGTTTCAATGATATTTAAGTCATCAACATATATTGAGATGATAATAAAATTGGATCTCGATATTTTTATAAAAACACAAGGACAAATCGAATCATTTTTATAACCATCTTTTAATAAATATTCACTTAGTTGATTATACCACATGCGACCAGATTGTTTTAATCCATACAATGATCTTTGCAACTTAATTGAGTAAAGTTCTCGTTTGTCATATTTTTCTGGCAATTTTAATCCTTTAGGAATTTTCATATAAATATCATTATCAAGTGAACAATAAAGATAAGCTGTAACAACATCCATTAAGTGCATTTGCAAATTTTCTTGTACTACCAAACCAATAAGATATCTAAAAGTTATTGCATCCACCACTGGAGAATATGTTTCTTTATAATCAATCCCAAGTCTTTGGGAAATGTCTTGTGCAACCAATCTAGCTTTATATCTTACTATTTCTTTTTTCTCATTTTCTTTCTTACAAAAAAACCCATTATAACCAACATGTTTTACATCTTGTGGTGTTCGAACTACATATCCAAACACATTTCCTTTTTCAAGAGAATTTACTCTGCTTGATTTGCTCTTTCCATTTTTTGCCAATCATTTCTATTTTGACATTCTTGAATAGATTGTGGTTTATGATCTATATTCTCATTTCCAATATCTAATGCCACATTATAGGTAAAAATATGGTCTACAATCGTTTTATCTCCATTCCATCTTTTCTCTTTATTAATATAATTTATTTGAATCTCTTCATTTTCAACAACTTTAGGTGTTTGTACTTTAGATGATTGCACTTCTTCTGGAAGTGTATCAACATTTATATCCTCAACAAGAGTATCTTCATTATCAATAAATCTCCTTTTTCTAGGATTTTTATTCTTCGAACCAATAGGTCGTCCACGCTTCAAGCGTGTCAGAGTATTATTAGTAGGTTGTTCTTCAGGAACTTCAATACGAATTGGAGCATTTACTGCAAGTATATGCGATTTCGTTACTCGTTTAGGATTCGCAAGTACATCGGGTAGCCGATTTGCTAAATTTTGAAGATGAATTATTCTTTGAACTTCAAGTTTAGAATCATTTGATTTAAGATCCATATGAAAAAGTGACGGAACATTCCATATTAATTTCTTTTCCAAAATTATATTTCTATTCTCTCCCCCTAATTTTGGGAAAGTGCTTTCATCAAAATGACAATCTGCAAAACGTGCAGTAAACATATTTCCAATTAATGGCTCAAGATATTTAATTATTGAAGGAGATTCATAGCCAACATAAATTCCTAATCTCCTTTGAGGACCCATTTTAGTCCTCTGTGGTGGAGCAATTGGTACATATACCGCAAAACCAAAACTCTTAGATGAGAAATATTAGACTCATGACCAAAAGCTAATTGTAGGGGAAAATAATCGTGTTAGCTTGTTGTCTCAAACAAATAAGTGATTTTGCATGCAATATTGCATATCCCCATACTATACTAGGGAGATTTGTTTGCATAATTAATGGTCATGCAATTAATTGCAAATGCTTAATAAATGATTCTGCTAGACCATTTTGTGTATGAACATATGCTACAGGATGTTCAACTTTTATCCCAATTTATAAATAAATCATTAGAAGTATGGAATGTAATTCTCCAACAAACATGTGACATCTCATTGAACACTTCAGGTGTTTTCACTCCTTCAGGAAGTATACTAAAAAAAACTCACATTGTAGATTAACTATTCCACACGTATCACATTGTAAGAATAGAGATCAATTCCAACATTACTTTTGGAAGGTTTCGTTTTCAATTTTCATTTACGAACAAGCAGCATAGAAAAATTTATTATTTTGAATCAACTTTTGGTTTTTCAACTGATGCCCATGAGCATTTTCAGTAATTTTTCTCATCACTATCGAACCAGGATGACCTAATCATTCATACCAAACATTATATGTATCTGAATCTATAAACTTCTGGTTTATAGTTAAATTTACCTCAATCATTATTAATATATGTGCAGTACAAACCAGATGAAAGAGTATAAAATTTTTCAAGTATACATTTCTTACTTGAAATAATTTTGTAATATGAAGACATTCTTTGTTATCTTCCTTCTCAATTTCAATATGATATCCATTTCTCCGAATATCTTTAAAACTTAATAAATTTTGGTGAGAATTTGGGGAAAATAATGCATTATTTATAATACGTTTTGTTCCCCTTTGTAATATAATATTAGCTCTTCCGGAGCCTGTATTATAAAATATAAGATATAATGGTAACTTTTGTATTACCCATACTTAGAGTGGGAATATATTCAGCTTCTTTGAGCTTTTAACAATTGTTATCCCCTTAATACATTAATACTTAGCTCTTCTAGAGCATTTAATAAAAATATTCAGCTTCTTTGAACTTTTAACAATTTTTATCCCCTTATTACATTAATAATTGGTTCTTCTGGAGCATTCAACATTCTATGTGTTACCAATATCATGATAACACTCATTTTCGGAATATGACATTTGATCTATTATCATTGATATCAATTGATACTGAGAAATATTCAATTTCCTTGATATTCCAATTCTAGTGGTCATTATCATCGTCAATTTGACTCTTCACTTCAAATGAAAATTGCTAGCACATTCATATAAAATTGACTGTTATCATAAATAAATATTATTATAATTAAAAAAAGATCTGCAGGATCTTTAATAGTCGACTATGTTATATAATATAACAAATATATTAAAGTAAGCAGTAATAAAATTAAACATTAACAATAAGTAAATATCAAAGTGTTAGTAGTTAGTTAGAAAAATATTTTTCAATGTAGTCATTTTTCTATTGGTGTGAGTATATTACATGCCCAATTTCAATTTCCACTTCAGGTGGTTATTATATTAATGACTACAAATTTATCATTATATAAAATTTCCATAATGATACAATATTCACTTCAGGAAATATATCAAATTCACTTGAGAGAACATATTTGATTTGACACAGCACGTCCATTGCTTCTCAACAAAAGCTTTATTCATTAAATTTTCACTATTCACATGAATAGTAACCATATACTTACTTCAGAAAATATATTAAATTCACTTCAGGGAATATATTTGATTTGATAAAGTATGTCCATTGCTTCTTAACAAAAGTTTTATTCAGTAAATTTTCACTATTCATATGAATAGTAACCATATACGTAAATAGTATTGTATACGTATGTGTAAATAGTAACCGTATACGTATGTTTATCGTATACAATATATGTATAGTATCATATACGTATGTGTAAATAGTAATCATGAATAGTAACAACATCACTATTCACGTAACTAATACATGAATAGTAAGCACTTCACTATTCACGTCTATTTTACTATTCATCGAAATCGCCAGTAATTTGAACAAACTTCCGGAGGCAAATCCAAGTTAAACGAACTAAATATTTGAGAAAGAACTAAACCCCGGCAAAATTCTGGCACCGGGAATATCACAATGAACAGAGGAAACTTGAAGCTGCAACTCGGAAAAATCAAACCCCATTTTTCTTTTTGAGTGAAATCGTTGAAAGAGCAAGTTCGTGTTTTGGAAAAAGTTGGAAGACGAGTTGCAAGAAGCAAAAGGAAGAAGAGAAGTGAGTTGAATTGTATGGCCGTGATGAGTTTTTGGATAAGTAATTAATAGAAGCAACAGCGGCATGGCCACCTGGCCTATTACCTCAGTCGGTTAGAGCATCGTGCTGATAACGTGTTGGAAAATAAAATATAACTGTAAGAATATTATAGCTATAAGAAGAGAAGCATAGAGAGAATATGAAAAAGATTTTATTTCTTATCTCTGAGGTGTATTGAATAAAAAAATTGAATCATATTTATAGGAAAACTCAATGGTACAAACCGTAAATAATAAGGAAACACAGGGTCTCGCGCATAGTATTGCATAGTAGATGGCGGTGAACACATCAATAATTAACAGTATACATAAACTTTTTCATTTACTTTTTGACATTTGATTAATATCCCTCGGAAATGATACATTGCCAATTGTTTAACTTTGCAACAAAAGTGAGCTCCACCATTGATTCCCTTGTAATCCAATGGCTGAAATTTTAACTAAAACATTACTATTGGATTACAAGAGAATCAAGTCCGGAAATCATTTTTCTGGTAAAGCGTGACAATAAAACATTTCCTAATATTCCATAAGGTAAACTTCAAAACATATTATGTGATTTCACTGTTTTGCGAAAGGATCATTGTGAAACTTTTTTTTTTGCAAAATGGTGCCTAAATTTTAAAACGTTAGCAAAATAAGATTTTTTATTGACACCGTCAAACAAGTCTAACGTGGCAAAGAGTATTTTGAGTAATAAAAAATTAGCCCAAAGAGATAAAAAAAATTCAATTAGAACTTGGATTTCATTTATCAATTAATTTCTTTTCTTCCTTAAGAAAACTTAAAAAAATACATTATGATTTCAGTCATTTGCAAAATGGGTAGAAGAATTTTTTTTGCAAAAAAAGATCCGTGATTTCGCAAAATTACTAAAAAAGGATATACAATATTTTTTTATTTAAATTATGGATTACAGTAAACATTTTAAACAATTCAACATTATCATAATTTAACCTTATTATTTAAAAGTTACATCAGAAATTTTTTATTTTTTAAGATAAAATTAAAACTTGTTAGTTTACATAATTGAGGGGATCGCTTCGAATTTATACTTTTAAACAAAACTCAAACTCAAATTCAATTTATCATTTATTATATTTATGAATTCCACTCATTGTATTTTCATATAATAATGGAGTTGAGCCACGTATTGAAACACGTTTTATTTTATAAATTAAACTTTAAATATACGGACCTAAAAGGGGAGATTTTATACCGGAAAGCCGAATATTATAGTAAACATTTGAAATCTATCCTTTTTCAATTAATGGGGACAAATATCATTAGAGCAGGAACGCAATATAATTTCAGGGTGGATGACTTTACCCCGCCATTTATATATGCACACCAAATGTAGTACACGTATGCGCTGTATGTCAGTTTCAATCGATTGGAAGTAACTCATTAAATCTTAAATTCGGGTAATTATAGTAGGGACCGGGTTGAAAGGATTTTTCTCTCGCATGAATGACACGTGTATCATATAACTACTTTATGCTATTATTTTTCATTATTTTAATTACTTTATGCTATTATTTTAATTGATAATGGAACACATGTAGTTCATGCGGGAGAAAGGTTCTTTGGACCCGGTCTCTATTATAATTATCCCTTAAATTCATTACATGTTGCATTCAATCTCAAACTTGCTCTTAATAAATACTTCCTTTCATACCTCTATTAAAATTACTAATTTATCTCTTTTACATTATCATAATACAAGGATAAATTATGAAAAAATTGCTGAATGTTGCGTAGATATGTGAGAATGATAATAAAAGGAAAAACGAAATTTTGAATAAAATGATAATTTTTCGAAACAGAAATAGTATCATTACACCCAAGTTCTTGTAAATGAAACAGAACCCATTTTCATTGTCGTACACCAAGAAAAAAATTATGTGGAAGCTTGAGGTAGCAGATGGATGTGACAATCCTTTTTTATTTAGCACTAATAATTTTATAGGCAGACAGATTTGGAAATTCTATTCTAGTATTGGCACTCCCGACGAACTGCTCCAAATGCAAACAGCACGGGAAAATTTCATACATCATCATTTTCAAGTCAAAGTATCAAGTGATCTCTTCAAGAATTTCCAGGTATAATTTTTAAGTTTATTTTCATTGAGGTATTAACCTGTAGAAGTATTATATGTAGAAAACTAATTATATGTGATTGTTATGGCATTAATTATATGTGATTTTTATGAAGATTAATCAAAACTACAAAAAAAGGACTTTTGGAGACAATTAATTTTGTCCCCAAAAGTGTGAAAAGTTGTCTACTAAACTTTTGTGGACGAATTTTTTGTCCCAAGAGTCATTCCCAATTCCAGCATCCCCGAAAGATTCGGGGATGAAATATTAAATGTCATCCCTATTTTGAGGACAATTATTGTCTCTAAGAATAGGGACGAATATTGTCCCATGTGAAGAGAACGATTTTTGTCCTTGCAATACGGGACAATTATTTGTCTCCAAACTAGGGATAAATTTTGTCTTCAGCATAGGGGATGACTTGTGTCCCTATTTTAGAGGACAATTATTTGTTCCCAAAGGGACAACTGTTCTCTCTACATAGTAGAAATGGCTATCTTGTCAATAGGTATTGAATATCAAAGAAAAATATATTTGGATTGAAGGGAACTCATATGCATTTGTGAATGATAAACTACCGTGCAATATTACACTTACATGTGCGTAGCACATGCTGACATTAAGAATACATGTTCTTATGACTCAAAACACAAGCAAACATGGAAAGAAAGTAAACCCATGCATGTACACAAAATTACCACATAATTTGTGTTTCATATGAATTAGTCCACTTATAAACTAAAGAATATTTAGTTTAATCATTCACAATAATACCTATTAATGCAACCATAAGATAAGTTAATTAACAATTATAATACTCTTCTTTCAATTTATCCATCTACTAATACTGTCAGTGGACCTCTTTTACAAACAAAGAGAGTTAGAAGTCAAAATATTCCATAAGTTATAAGAGTTCCAAGCACCTATGAGTATAACTCATACAAATTAGGATGTTGGTTTGTCATCAATAAAATTGAGACCAAATTGCTTTGCAATAGGGTTGACAAATAAAATCCAACTAGAACAAAATAATAATGTTATCAATTTTAGACTTAAAGAAGAAATTCTAAATTCAAATTTGGATTCATACCAGTAGATGTCATTCATTTTTCAAGTAGATCAGCAGTTATCTTTTGGGAGAAATTCAGCTC
>CATIWQ010011727.1:0-25699 GCA_949673415.1 Euphorbia schlechtendalii
AGAGGAAGCTCCACTAGTGGTCGAGGGAGAGACAATCCAAATGCAAGGTATGATAAATCACAAGTCCAATGCTATAATTGCCAAAAGTTTGGACACTATGCTTAAGAATGTAGAGCTCCAAGTAATAAGGTTGAGGAGAAGGCAAATTTTGTAGAGGAGAAGACCGAGGAGAAAGAAACATTACTGCTAGCATACAACAATAGTAGTGAACACCAAGAGAACACGTGGTATCTCGACATCGGTGCAAGCAATCGCATGTGTGGAAGAAGAAGCTTGTTCGTGGAACTCAATGAAGCACTAAGTGGTGATGTCTCATTCGGAGATGATACCAAAGTATCCGTGAAGGGGAAAGGTAACATCCTCTTTCATCCTAAAGATGGTAGCCACCCATTAATTTCAAATGTCTATTATGTGCCTAATATGAAATGCAACATCCTTAGTGTGGGCCAACTCTTGGAAAAAGGCTATGATATTCATATGAAACATTATAGTCTTTTTATAAGAGATGGCAATGGAGATCTTATTGCCAAATTTTGAATGTTAAAGAATAGAATGTTTCCTTTGAACATTCAAAATGATGTTGCGAGGTATCTAAATGCTTGCTATAAAGACTCATCATGACTATGGCATCTTCAATTTGGTCATCTCAACTTTGGAGGACTGGAGCTGTTATACAAGAAAGAAATGGTAAGAGGTTTACCATGTATCAATCATCTTGATTAATTATGCAAAGGATGTCTACAAGGGAAGCATTTCAGAAGAAGCTTTCTAAAGGAGTCAACCTCTAGAGCTAAGAAGCCGTTAGAGCTAATCCATACCGACGTCTGCGATCCAATCAAGCCAAGTTTTCTTGCTAATAATAGTTACTTCGTTCTCTTTATTGATGATTATTCAAGAAAAAGTGGGTATATTTCTTAAAGCAAAAATCAGAAGTATTCGAAGCATTTAGGAAGTTCAAAGCAACCGTGGAAAACGAAAGTGGTCTTAAGATCAAAGCCATGAGATCTGATCGAGGAGGAGAATTCACATCTAAGGAATTCAACGAGTTTTGTGAAGGAAATGGAATCCATCATCCCTTGACAGTTCCCAGATCCCCCCAACAAAATGGTGCGGTAGAAAGGAAGAACAGAACAATCCGTGACATGGCACGAAATATGCTCAAGAGCAATAAGCTACCCAAGGAGTTTTGGGCAGAAGCAGTGCATGTGCTGTGTACTTATCGAATCGTTCTCCTATAAGAAGTGTATGGGGAAAGACTCCACAAGAAGCATAGAGTGGAAGGAAGCCTAGAATTTCCCACCTACGAGTCTTCGGGGAGCATAGCTCATGTTCACATACCAAATGAGAATCGAACCAAGCTGGATGATAAAAGTAAAAGTTTCATCTTCATTGGCTATGACTCAAGCTTAAAAGGCTACAAGCTATACAATCCAGATGAAAAGAAGGTTGTGCTAAGTAGAGATGTAATATTCGATGAAGAAGGAGAATGGAACTTTGACTCTCATTAAGGCGAATTCAATTTTTTTGAACTAGAAGAAGATGAGTAGACACCAACTGGGCAACCAAGAGAACTTCAACAAGATATCACAACTCCGCTAAACTCTCCTACTAATAGAAGTGGATCATCTTCATCATCTTCCTCATCTTCAAATGGGATTGAAGAAAGATTTTCCTTATTCGAGAAGCCTCAAAGATATCTATGAAGTAATTGAACAACTAGAAAATTTAACACTATTTTTTCTATTTGCTGATTATGAACCAATGACATTCAAAGAAGCTACTCAAGAAAAAAGGTGGAGAGATGCGATGGATGAAGAAATCAAAGAAATTGAGAAGAATGGCACATGGGAACTCACTTCACTTCCCAAAGGACACAAGGTGGTAGGTGTTAAATGGGTGTACAAGATAAAGAGAAATGCTAAAGGAGAGATCAAAAGATGTAAGGTGAGGCTCGTTGCAAAAGGATACAGTCAAAAGGCTGGAATTGACTACGATGAGGTATTCGCTCCAGTTGCTCGATTGGAAACTGTTAGGCTCATCATTTCTTTGGCAGCTCAAAATAAATGGAAGATTCATCAAATGAATGTAAAATCTGTATTTGTAGAAGAGGTCTACATACAACAACCCCCAGGTTATAAAGCCAAAGGCTATGATGACAAGGTGTTAAAGTTAAAGAAAGCTCTTTATGGTTTGAAACAAGCACCAAGGGCATGGAATAACAGAATTGACAATTACTTCCAAGATAATGGTTTAAAAAAATGTCCATACAAACATGCTTTATATACAAAGGTCAAAGATGGAGACGTTTTGATAGTGTGCCTCTACGTGGATGATTTGATCTTCACTGGAAGTAACCCAAGCATGTTTAAAGAATTCATGGAAGTGATGACAAGGGAATTTGAAATGACGGACATGGGACATATGGAGTATTATCTCAGAATCGAAGTCAAGTAAGAATATGATGGAATCTTCATCTCATAAGAGAGCTACGCAAGGGAAATCCTCAAAAAGTTCAAGACGGACAATCGTAAGCCGATCAACCTGCCGATGGAGTACGGGATCAAACTATCTAAGCATGAAGAAGGTGAAAGTGTGGATCCAACATTGTTCAAAAGTCTAGTAGGAAGTCTACGCTATCTCACCTGCACGAGGCCAGACATTCTTCATGCTGTCGGATTAGTAAGCCGCTACATGGAATCACCCACTACCACCCACTTCAAAGCCGCCAAGAGAATATTCTATAATATGTGAAAGGTATAATTGACTTTGACTTGTTGTATTCAGTATCTAATGATTACAAGCTTGTTGGTTATAGTGATAGTGATTGGGGTGGAGATAAAGATAATCGAAAAGTACTAGTGGATTTGAGTTCTTCATGGGTGATACTGCTTTCACATGGATGTCAAAGAAGTAGCCAATTCTCACATTATCTACTTGTGAAGCAGAATATGTTGCAGCAACCTCATGTGTTTGTCATGCAATTTGGCTCAGAAATTTATTGAAGGAGATTAGTTTAATGCAAGAAGAACTGACTAAGGTCTATGTCGACAATAAGTCAGCCATTGCCTTAGCGAAGAATCCTGTATTTCATGATCGAAGTAAATACATCGACATCCGCTATCATTTTATACGTGAGTGTGTTACGAGAAAAGAAGTACAAATTGAATACTTGAAGACACAAGATCAGATTGCAGATATATTCACCAAGCCATTGATGGCCGAAAGCTTAATGAGATTGAGAAGTCTACTTGGAATGACCAGATCAAGTTTAGGGGGGGGTGTTGGATTATAAACTTATTAAGAAAAAATCCAAACTAATTTGGAGGCTATTCTACAACCAATATGGAGGCCATTAAATTCAATCAAATAAGTTGGCTATTTATTGTTTAAGTTGGGAGTTGTGGTTAGTTGGATGTTGTGGTTAGTAAATGTGTTAGTTAGGAGTTGTATCATTCACCTATAAATAGGTGAGTTGTTTAGTTGTTTATCATTAAGTAGAAGTAAGAACTTCTCAAGAGTGAAAAGAAGAAAAATAAGAGTGAGTTGTAGTGTTATTTTGAGTGAGTGTTCTTGTAATATTTTCTTTGAGTTTTATCAAAGTTGTTCTTTTGAGTGTTATATTCCCAATAATCATCTCTCTTTATCTCTTACAAAATTAACAAACCATAGATTCCCTTGTCATGTGTGCTTATGTTCTACTTTGAAGACCATAATTGATTTCCTCTTTTATGCTGTTTAATGGTCGTTAATCGTTGTACCAAAATTTCCACCAGAAAGGTAAAACCATATATCTATGTTTTGTGCTTGAGCTGTCTTGGTTTGTTGGTTTAAGGTACAAAGCTGCTAACAAGGCTGAACATAACGTATACTGGCAATTCTTGACCTATTTCTTATCCGATGTTAATATTACAGAAGATAATGGAGAGAAAAAATGGAGCTGTGAATTTGAAGCAAAGATTGGGATTTCTAAGAAAGATGTTACTAATGTGGCTGTGAATTTCAAGCAGCTTCTCATGTGCATCAACCCAACGCATCACCTCATGAGCTGCCAATAACTGAGGAAGTTTAAGCTGGTATTATTTTTATGGCACAATGTGGAGGTAAAGATCAAACTATGTCTTGGGCTGACAGAATTGGCACAAGTGATGAGGAGGAGCTTGTTATTATCCCTCATTATGTTGGGAGAGAGTCGTCGTTTTCATCATGTCAAAGCTCTTGACACAAGGCAGATAATTTGTACGTGGCCAATCTATAGCAACCGTAGCGCACCCAGAGGAAACCTGACAAATTCCCTCTATTATAGTTGAGGGTTTCGTTGGCTTTACGTCAATGCTTTGTACAAGCATTTGATTGTTTTATGTTTTATGTTTTTGTTTTCTACTTCCCCTTCTTTTCATTTTCTGTTTGTATTTTTTATTTTTATTTAATAAAATCTGAGTTCGGTTTACCGATCTCAGCTTCATTCAAAAAAATATATTCAGTGACCAAATTTTGTCGACACTAATTTGAAATTACCCTGTAGTATACGACTCATATTTCTGAGTTAATTGTAGCAATTCATGCTATCTGTGTTGCCTCAGAGCTATGTACAAGAAAAACTACAAAATTACTTTCAAAAGCCGAAACTCAAGGAAATCGATCGGTTTGCGTAAATATTAAGGTTGGAAACTCATTTCCTATGAATATAGAAAACTGTTTCCAACAAATTTGCTTCATTTATTTTTAACTACCACTCTTTCTAAACTAAAATTTCGTTTTAAATTATTACTCTTTATCAAGTTTGAGGGTCAAAATTTTGTATATGGCTAAAAATCCCCGATAGTTGACGATTTAATTAAGACTTGAGCCAATAGTTGAAAATACGTGGGCTTTTTTCTAATCTTCCACACATCCCCAACACGAATGACCATATACTAAAAGAGTAAAATAATAACCTGATTTCCGTCATGTTGTTATTTGCTCAAAATTAATAATTAAATTCAGATGATATAAATAAATGGCAAAAAATATATAATTTAATTACTTAAACGAGTAAGAAAATTACCTGGTCTTTGTAGAAAATTTCCTCCACCTCTTCACATTTGCTTATTCGCAACTCTTGTAGTTGTCTAAGTTGTGTAGCCATTGAGATTGGAAACACATGTTTCAACTTTGGACAGTTCTGCATCTCAATAAGAGTCAAATTCGGAAAGCAAGGTAGTTGTATATTTGACAAATAAGGTCCATGCCATATTTCTTCCAAGCTGTCCATATGGTCTATGGCCAGCTTTTCCAAAGGAGAGAAGAAAGCATTCAGCAGATTCGGGTGACTTTCTGTTGCATCAACCAAGCATTTCATTTCATGGCATTGTAAAATCGATAATTTTTTTAACTGTGAAATTCCATTGCCTTGCTCGAAATTCAGCCACTTAATGATATTCTCCAAATATCTTACTCCTTTTAATGTTAATTGCATGGTTGATGGAGCATTGAATGATCCGTACGAAAGAGCTTCCATGTTATTGCAGTCTTCAAAATCAAGTTCTTCTAATGAAGGGAATTCAATTGCAGCAACATTCGCATCATCCAGAATTCCAAGCTTACGCATTTTTTTAAGACTCAGTCGTTTTAGTCGAGGCAATACAATTACATGATCAACTTTTCTTTCATCTGCTTTTTTTATACTTTCTTTCAGAATCTGTCCAGACAATCACAACAAAAGTTCACCAATTATAAGTTATAACAGAAATCTGACCCCAGGAGAGCACATTCGGAGGGGCAAAAATTGAGACCCTTAAAACATCAAGTTGTTTTTTTTCGACCGAAATATTTTCTGAAAATAGCCGCTCTCGTTCACTTAATTGATCTCCATCATATACATAACTTTAAGCAGTCATATCCATAGAATTAAAATATGCGAATTAATTTTGTTGATAAGTTGTATTTTTCACATGGTTTATTTTTAAATATAACAAACGTAACATCTCATTTTCTGTCTCCAACCTCTCTGTAAATCCGATATACACTCTACTACTCTTGTAACCTTCTCTTTAATTTAATATAAATTTTTGGTTTTGTCTTGGGGAATTTTTTCTCCCCTTTGACATAAACCCTTTACTTGTAAAAAAAATAAGTTTGTTGATAACATTTATTTAGAAATTTCAATAAATTTAAGAACACACCTGGTTGGTGGCATTATTATTTGGAAAAATAGGTTGTGGTTTGTGACCATTTGGATTGAAAGGCTGTGTTGATGAGGTTTCAGTTGTTGTTGTTGGTACCTGTCAATGAAAGTTAATTAATATGATTTATAATTTATTTTGCTGAAAAATTATTTGACATTTAGGAAATAAAATAACCTGATTTCCATCATTAACTTTGTATTTGTAGAAAATTTCCTTCATTTCTGCACAATCATGTATCTCCATGTGTTGTAGTTGTCTCAGTTCTGTAGCCACTGAGAGCGGAAACACATGTTTCAACTTCGGACACCAGTATATTTTCATCTGAGTCATATTAGGAAAGCAAGGTGGCTGTATGTTTGAAAAATAAGGTCCATTCCATATTTCATCTAGGCTATGGAGACCCCGTATCCACAAGTATTCCACATGAGAGAAGAAAGCTTTCAGCAGATTTCGGTTTGCTATTGCATCAACCAAGTATTTCATTTCATTGCAACTTTCAATCTTTAATGTCGTTAACTGTGGAATTCCATTGTGTTGTTCCAAATGCAGCCACTTCATAACATTCTCCACATATCTCATTTTTCTTAAATATAGTTCCTTGGTTTTTGGAGCGCTGAATGACCCGTAGGAAATTGCTTCCATGTTATTGCAGTTTTCGATTTTCAGATTTTCTAAAGAAGGGCATTCAATTGCATGGTTCCCATTACACAAAATTCTGAGCATAGGCATGTCTTCAAGACTCAGTAGTTTTAGTTGAGGCAGTACAATTACAAGGTTTTCTTCCATAATCTGTCAACAATCATAACAAAATTTCATCACTTGTAACTGAAATATGGTCATTATACTGTCAAAGAGTGACTAAAAATTAGTCAATATTTATACATAATTTCCAATTGAAATTGAAATTCTAAATCTATATCTTTGTACAATCTAAAATCAACATATATTTCATATCGTGATATAATAGAATGTTTAGCTCGGATGAATTCTATTCAAGTTGTATTACACACATCTACCGTGAGGGCAATCATGTAGTGGATGCCTTAGCTCATTTCATCTCTTACTTCAACGATTTAAGTGGACGATGTATGTATTAGTTCATGTGATTTATTTTCGTTCTTTTTTACTTTGTAATTGCTTGTTCTCTGATTTAACACGTGAACCCATTTAACAAAACAACTGGCTTATGTTTAGGCCCGCAAATGATGAAAATGCTCAGAGCTGCTAGGGTTTCTTCTATTCCCCAGCCACCGCTACCTTTACCCACCGGAATCTTGCCGGATTTGCACCTATTCTCCACTCTGGAACTGATCCGACTGAGCTACTGAAAGTGAGCCACCATAAGCTGCTGCTTGCTGTTTTCAAGTTTAGCCATGGATGCTCTTTTCGGTTAGCTTTTCTCTTTGGATTATTTATTATTTCTCTCCATAAAAACGTGCTAGGAGTTTCTGACAACATGTGCTGAGCACTGAGGAGGAGAGATGGGATAAGTGAGGTACATGTGCTGAGCACTAAGGTATTGGGAGTTAATCTCAAGTGAGTGAGCTACAAGTGCTGACAAGAGCAAGCTTGCACTACACTCCATTTGAATGTCTCCTTTTGCTTTGGTTTCATAACATTACACTCCCTCTCTACCGGCGTTCTTCTGCTGCTCCTCCCTTCACCATGGATTCACCGCTCTCTTACCACTGTAACCAGCGCGACAAGCCAACAACTCACCAAACTTTGTTTGCTTCTACGGCTGAGGCTTCAAGAAACCCTAATGGTGGCGCTCACGGCCACACCATGACAGGTCAGGCAGCTACCTCAAGTTTTACGGGTAAGAACTCAAGCAAGACAGCGAACTCTAAAGAAGCTCCATCTTATGCTGCGATCGTTTCTCATAGGGAGTCTTCTGAAATCCCTACGGGTGAAAAGAATAATGGGAACATAGCCTCGGCAAGCATTCTTGATGCTGGGAACGGTTATAAAGCTGTCCAAATCCCATCAGAATTCTACAAAGACAGGATTTCTTCATGCCAACACTCAGCTATCGGCAGACTATCCTTAGCTAAAGGGGATAAACCCTGGAAACACTCGGACATAAAGGATAAATTGAACTCTATTTGGAATCGTAAGATGGACTGGAAGCTTATCTCTTTAGGGAGAGGCTTTTTTCACGTTATCATACCCTCGAGCTCTTCAGAAGGTCTGGACCACAGGAAATCTGAATCTTAAACCTGGAATTATGCGGTTCTCTGTATGGAAAGTGGGCTTCGATCCTACAAAGCATAAACAGACTACTGCGCAGGTATGGATCCGACTATTCAATCTTCCATGGGAATTTTGGGATAAAAGACTCCTTTCAAGTGTAGCTCGGGCAATTGGGGTTCCAATTCTATTTGATCGTAATACTATAGAGGGTGAATTTGGTCACTATGCTAGAATCCTCGTTGATATTAACCTAGCTAAAACTGTTATGGACCAAATTAGAGTTGATACAGTCGAAAAATCTTTTGGCTTGATGTTGAGTATGAAAATATCACAAAATTTTGCACAACCTGTCAATCTGTTGGACATTCCTCAATAGACTGCAAGAGAAATCAGAAGAAAGGGAGCTCGGACTATCCTGGTAATGCCAATTTGTTGGCTGCCCGCACCACTAAGAAACTTGGGAAAGTGGCGGAGAAGTCTTCTGTTGCTCTAGATAAGGAAACTGAACAAAGAGAAGGATTGGGCTGATTAAGTTGAGGAAGGAGGTAGCGAAAGCGAAAATATTCTCGCTGATCCTGCTCTTGCTCCTAATACTTCCAAATCCGAAAACATCACCATCCGAGAACCCATTCCGGAAGCTCCTGTTGATATCAGATTCTGTTTCGGATCCCATTGATATCACTGCGAAAGCTATGTCTATTGCAGACAAGCTCCAGATCATTTTACCTATTGTCATGCCTATCACAGACAAGGGCATTGAAGTTGATAGCACATCTGATCACTCTATTGAGCAGCAGACCATTCCTGATCCTTAGTCAGACAAGCAGACTTCGGACAAGAGAAGTTCTACAAGATTTGAAAAGAAAAAGGAAAGTAATGCTAAGGCAAAGGCAACTCCCAACGCTCAAGTGAAGAAGGAATAGAAATCTTCCCTTAAACGATGATCAGAACCTTATTTTGGAATTGTAGGGGTATTGGTAATAATGATAACCTGAGATTCCTTGGCAATATGATCAAGGACCATCGTCCTTAGTATCTATGCCTTGCTGAACCTATGATTATGTTTTCGGACACTAATCTTAGTTTCTGGAGTAAGATGGCTTTAAGTTTGTTGCTCATAATAATAAGCCTCTGTCGTCTTTGTGGTTGCTTCAATCAGTTTCCTTTGCAGCTCAAACTATGATCAACTTCTCCTCTGACCACGTGATATCTTTCCATTTTTCATTTTTGGGATCACTCCAATCCGTTGCATGTATTTATGCGAATAATTCATATGGTTTACGTCGTTCATTATATGTTGATCTTTTGACCTAGTTCAATTCGCTACCTGGGAATTGGCTAGTTCTTGGTGATTTTAATGCTGTTCTTGGAAGCCATGAAAGAAGGGGCAATTTACCTATTAACACTTCTTGTAGGGAATTTCGTGAATTTATCGATGGTGGAGAGCTTCAAGAGCTGAATACTGCTGGTCCTTTTTTCACATGGACTAATGATAGAAGAGGGAATCAGAGGGTTGAAAGCCGAATTGATAAGGCCCTTAGTTCTATGGATTTCTTCTCCTTCTTGGAGAAATCGGGTTGTTCTATCCTTCCCCATAGCAAATCTGATCACCACTCGCTTATGGTCACCTGTTCCCGTCGCATTCAGAAGGTTTCTCGATTTAGATTTCAATCAATGTGGATCAACCACCCTACTTTATATCAGGTTATCGCCGATCACTGGAATGGGAATTTCCCTAATCTCCCTCTCCAACAGTTGCTTCAACTTAAACTGAAAACGCTTAGACCTATTTTGAAGAGATGGAATTGGGAGGTTTTTGGCCATCTTGACGTCAACATTGCCAATTGCAAGACCGAACTGGCGAGATTGCAAAGAGAAATTTCTATTAATTGTATTTTTGATGACCTACACGATGAAGAACTACAAGCCTAAAATGCTTTAGAAACCCAACTCAAACGCAAAGAGATGTATCTGAAAGAAAAAAGTCACTCCAATTGGCTATAGCTTGAGGATAGGAACTCGACATTTTTTCATCGGGCGGCTTGCTCAAGGAAAACTCATTCGGCCATTACGACTATGAATATTGATAGTACCCTCTCCTCTGATACTGCAGCCATTTTAGACCATGTGATTAATTATTACTCTGACTTGTTCTCTTCTGACAATCTTAATACTCCAAACATTGAGATTGTTAGATAGATCATCCCTAACCGAGTGACCGGTGGCCTGAATGACATTCTTATTTGAAAGCCATCATTTGAGGAGATTCGTGAGAGTGTTTCTTCTATGAATGGTGATAGTGCGCCAGGTCCTAACGATTATACTGGTAATTTTTTTCCAACATTTTTGGAACCTTGTTGGACGTGACATTTGTAATATGGTGCAGTGGTTTTTCCAATTTGGTTATATCACCCAGAGTGTTAATTCTAATTTAATGATGCTTATAACTAAAAAAGAGGGGGCGGTGAGTATCGAAGACTTCGGACCTATTATCATGGGTAACTTTACTTTCAAAATTATCATGAAAATCCTTGCGACACGGCTTGCTATTGTTGCAGAGAGCATCTTATCTCCCAATCAATTTGGGTTTGTAAGTAATAGAAGCATTCATGAATGTATCTCTTTGGCTTCCGAGGGCACGAATCTCCTTGGTAAAAAGTGTTTCGGTGGTAATTTTGCTATGCAGATTGACATCAGGAAAGCTTTTGATACGATGAATTGGCCTTTTCTTCTTGAGGTTCTTCGCTCTTTTAGTTTTTCAAAAACCTTCGTTAGATGGATTGATAATATTCTATCCTCTGCTCATATTTCGGTTTACACTCTGAATGGTCTTAAGGGTTATTGTGCTTGCTCTAGAGGTGTTCGTCAAGGAGACCCCCTATCTCCTATTCTTTTCGGCCTTGTGGAAGATTTTTTCAGCAGATATTTAAATCACTTAGTTCTCCGCGGTGATATTATCCCTATGAAATACACGCAAGGTATTACTCTTCCCTCTCACCTACTTTATGCAGATGATATCCTCCTTTTTTGTAGGGCTTCAATATGCGAAATATTAAGAAGGCTATCACTTTTTACTAAAATATTTCGAGTCAAATGGTGAACTGGATTAAAACGGAGGTCTTCTTTGGAGATTCGGTGGCTGCTGCCCGACGAACTGAGTTGGCCTCAGTTACTAGGGTTTGTATTGGTCAACTTCTTTTCAAATGCCTTGGAGTGCCCATATTTAGAGGTAAACCTAAAGCCACACATTCGCTAGGTGGAAAGGGAGTGCGCTATCTATGGCTGGTAGAATGACCTTGATTAAATCAGTTTTCTCTGGGGCTCTCGTTCACTCCTATATTGTGTATAAATGGCCCATCTCGCTGCTGAAAACTTTCACAAAAGCAGTAAGAAATTTCCTTTGGTCGGGGTGTACTGATGTGCTAAAGCTTGTTACTGTCCCATGGTCCCTTTGTAAGACTACTTTTGATGGTGGAGGCTTGGAATCAAGAATTTTGTCACCATGATGCTTGGGGGATTTTATGCAAAAAATCTCTTTGTTATGAGACTCTCAGAGCGTGATTCTTTAATAAAGCTGGCATGACTCGTATGGTTGTTAACTCCTCAATTTGGAGCTCGGTTTCCTCGGTATTCTCTAAGATCCGAGATAATGTCACTTGGTTTCCCTATGCCAATTCATCTTTAAATTTCTGGAACGAGAATTGGATCTCACCACCAATTTCGGATCAGTAACATCTCGGTTTTCAAGTGAAACGCACTCTAACCGATCCCATATCTCGCTATTGGTATGATCACACATGGCAACTTCCGGAGCTGCCACTTGCTATTCAAGATCAAATCCACAACATTCAGCTCTATGAGGGATCAGATTTGTGCTTATAGCGTTCAGCGACCATGGGCATTTTTTCTGTTCATCTGTTTTACAGATGGTTATCCGGGGAAACGACTAGTTCGCAGACTTACAGATTCATTTGGAGCAGGCATATTCCACCATCGTATTCTTTCCTCTGCTGGAGAGCGCTTTGTGGATACCTTCCTACCCACGATGTGCTCTCCAAAAAAGGGTATGGTTATTGTCTCTAAATGTGTTTTATGCAATTCTAATTCTGAATCTTTGCAACATATCTTCATGAATTGCAATTTTACAAAATAATTGTGGTTGGAAATTGATCGTTTATTTTGCAGGGACATTAATGCTAGTGACACGTTGTGGGAGCGCTTTGCTTGGGGGGCTTTGCAAAGTTCTCTTCACAAATTTCCACCCTTTGGCAAAGTGCTTGGGTGAATCTTTGTTGGATCATATGGACGACCAAGAATGATTGCATCTTCGAGGATAAGAAACCGAACATTAATCACTGCCTGCGGAGTCTATGGGCTTCCATTTTCGAATATATCAAGCTCGGCAAAGGCTATGTCAGAAACTCGACCTCAGAACTCAGCATTCTGATGAATCTCAATATTAACCCCCGTCATGCAAGGGCACTGCAAATGACTCTTATCTTTTGGTCTCCTTCGATGAATGGATGGATCAAGGTCAATACCGATGCTTCCGTCCCCGATAATCAAGCTGGTTGTGGTGGTGTGTTTCGTGACGCGGGCAGCCGTTTCCTTGGTGGTTTCACCCTCAGAATGACAACTCGACATGCTTTCCTCGCCGAACTCAATGCGACAATTGTTGCCATTAACGTGGCTGTTGATAGAGGGTGGCTTCGTTTATGACTTGAGAGCGACTCCACTTACGTGGTCCATACCATTTTCATGAGAACTAAAAGAGTGTCGTGGAATATTTTTCGAGATTGGAGTAATTGCCTTCGCAACATGGAAAACTTGGAGCTAAAGGTGACGCACATCTATCGTGAAGGGAACCAAGTTGCTGATTTATTAGCTAGCATGGTAGAGAAAACGTTGATTTCAAATGGTGGGAAAATGTCCCCTCCTTTTGCTATGAAGCTTATTTTCATAATCTAAGTGGCCGAAGCCTATTTCAGCTCACTTTACCAACAACTTCTTTTGTATGTTTTTTCTTCTCTCATTTTAATAAAAGAGGGGCGGGAGTTTTGTAGGCAAGTGGGGAAACCAACCTAGTTGGGGACTCCACCCCAAAATTTTCTCCCCGTCTCAACCTTTTAACTTTCGGAAAGGCACACTGCCTTCTCGGGAGTTTTTTCAAACAAAAAAAAAAAATATTAAGGCCCAATCTACTCCACTTATAAGCTACTCTTTATTCTTTTTTTTTTCAATGTGAGACTCTCCACATCTCCAACAATCGCATAAAGGGGCAAATTGAGTTATCAGAAAAGATAATGTTAAGTAGGATGGATTTGTAATATTCTCCATTCCACGTGCATTTCCATTCTCACTCCATTGGGACCTCGTGGTTACTTTAAATGCAGCACGGGTGTTAGACAAGGGGACCTTTTTATGACCTTACTTTTTATCATTGCGGAAGATTTTTTAAGTCACACACTCCTTTATTTGGTCAGTTTTGTTAGAATTTTGATAACAAAATCTGTGAAAATTATCATTGTGATTTAGTTAGTTTATTTAGAAGATAATTATGAGATAAAGATTAGATTAGAATTTAAGTTTTTAATTTATATTTTGACATTTTAGGATTTAGTTATTTTGTAAGCCTATAAATAGGCATATATGTTTCATAATACGTATGCCCATTGTTGTGGAAGGAGGAGAAGAGAAGAAACCTGAGTTTAGAAGAGGGAAGAGGAAGCTGTGGTTTTTAGTTACTTTTCACCATAGAATCAAACAAACTAAGAAATAACAAACCCACACTAATACATAAAAAAGGGACAGGTGAAGGGATCAGCAACACCGTCAGCAAGCATGACCGTGGTTCTTCTGCTTCTTCCTCACACTTTCTTGAGTTTTTTAGCCGATATTGGCAAATTTTTTTAAAAAATAAAAATTTGCATTTGTTTTGAGAAGATGTTATAAAATATGGAGCAAAATATAAAAAGTGATGAAAGGAAGGAAAACTGAATATCTTGATTTATTGATAAACATATTATTTATAGACAAATACATGATAAAAGAGTTTAGATCAAATTCAAAAAGAAACTAATCCTGTCACATATTTTTTATATCAAATCTTAACAGAAGACACAATGAGAAAAGAACGAGACAAAAAATAATATAATAATTTTTTATGAATGTATAATATTTATTAAAACATAGAGTTACAATACGCTGCCATACTGGCGCCTATTGTAGAATTTTTGCATTTCAATAGAATTAAAATGTGCATATTAATTAGTTTTTTTATTGAATAATATAGTCTATTATATTAACTCAGAGACAAATTTTAATCAAGGTGGACAAAGTTTCCCCATATGTCGAATAATCAGTTGCTCTAGATCACAGAAGTTTGTTAATAAGTTTTATTTTGATTTTTCAATGAATTAAATTTGTTGACAATTATGCATTACATTTTTTTGGAAAAATATGTAGGTTGTGTTTTGTAATCATTTGGATTACCATTTGTTACCCCAAAATAATAGATATGATTTAGGGAGTTGTAATTATTATGATTATATATTGCAGAAAAATAATTTGACATTTTTAAATAAACTAACCTGATTTCCTTCATCCATTGTTTCTCTGTAGAAAACTTCTTCCATTTCTCCACAACTAGAAATCTTCATGCTTTGTAGTTGTCTAAGTTCTGTGGCCTCTAATATAGGAAACACACGTCTGATTTTCGGACACTCAAATATCTGAATTTGAGTCAAATTAGGAAAGCAAGGTGGTTGTATGTTTGGCAAATAAGGGCCATCCCATATTTGTTCCAGGCTATCCAATTCCTGTATCTTCAATGCATTCAGCCGAGAGAAATAGGTACATGGAAACCCGCTGTCTCCTCTTGACTGTTGGGACATCATATACTTCATCTGTCTCACTTTTTCCAATATTAAGCTATCACATTTCCTCACCAAACTACTCGTCCAATTCCCTGTAACACTTTCCGATTTTGCATCAACATCCACTACGTATAAAACATTTGGGTCCGATCCAAAGCTACAGTATCTAGAGCAGCCCCCAAATTCTATCTGAAATCTTTTTATGCCTTTTACTAACTTTTCTGCCAAAATTGAACCCTGTCGTACACCTATAGTCATTGATGTAAGCTGAAGATGATCTATCTCGTTAAGGCTAGCATAGACTCTGTTCTTCAAAGTTTCTTTGTGTCCCCAATATTTGTATCCCAGCGGCAACTCCAACTCTTCTAGCTTCACTAATTCCGACAATACACCAGGTGGCATATAATATATAGATCTGCCCAGTCTAAGAAACCTCAGGTTGCACAGCTGTCCTATCTCCACTGGAATGTCAAAGTTATTAAACTGATATACTGATAAGATTTCTAGATTTTTCATAAAACCCCCAGCTAATGATACATTGTATTTTTGATGGATCAGTAATGTTCTGAGTTTCTTTTGCATGGTAAGTGGTGGTAATGAATCGATTTTCAAATCTACAACTCTGAGTTCTTCCATTCCTTCAAAAAAGCCAATTGGTGGAAAACCAAACCTAACATGGAGTCGTAGTAATTTGAGGTGCGGACATCTCAAATTAACTGGGTAGGTGTCACAATCCCTACACATAATTGAAATAGCACTACACTTTGCAAGCTGACTTGTCTCTGGCCACTTCTTCATTTCCTTCTCCCCTCTTACAAGATATGGATGTTCATCTTTTGAGGATATCGATATTGCAAAATCACGTACTATGTCATGTAATTTGACATATCCATCTCTCTTACCATCAAGCAACAAAAATGATTTCTTTAGTTTATCGACAATCAAATCAACCCTATTCCTTGCTTCCTGCAAGCTCTCCGCACCTTCAAACAACTCTAAGCCCTTCCCGTAAAAGACCAATTTTTCAATTTTAACATCATGATCTTCAGGAAACAAGCAACAAAGACGAAAGCATGATTGTGCTTCCTGATCATTCAACAGGTCATAACTTAATTGTATCCGTGAGTACACTTTCTCCATGCCTGAAATTGCCGTTAGGTTCGACTTCTGTAGCTTTTGGAGCGAATCTGCCCATACACCTTCAGACTTGTCTTTTAATGCTCTAGCAATAGTTACAATAGCAATTGGTAATCCATCGCATTCACGTATTATCTCCCTTGCCATTTCTTGTAACTTCCCATCGCATTTCCCTGTATTTTGCATAAATAAATCCCGAGCTTCTTCCCCATCTAAAACCTTGAGAGTGAAGTTCTTTTGACTCCCCATTTTCTTGCACTCATCCTCATTTCTGGATGTGACAACAATTTTGCACTTTTTAGACCCGATGGGAATTCCTAGTTTTTCAAAATCTTCATCATGTAACTGCCACCAAACATCGTCCAATATTAAAAGGGTTTTATTATTGGAAAGCCAATAATTTAGCCTCTTAGCTCTTCCTGGCATAGTGTTTTCCTCGGGTTTTAGCCCCAACAATTCTATAATCTCCTTCTGAATTTTTTCGAAATCGGGGTCTTGTGAGAAGGTTACCATTGCAACCTTACCAAAGAACCCATCAGCTTCAACAATTCGAACAAGCTTCTTTGCCATTGTGGTCTTACCAATTCCTCCCATGCCACAAATACTGCACATACTAACATCCTCATCTTTCAATGCTTCCAAAACACCATTCAGAATTGTTCGCCTCGAATCAAAGTCTATAGAGCCTGTAAGGTTGAATTTGGATCCTTCTGCTATCGGGTGATCGAAGGATGTACCAACATCAGGAGCACTTGCAATCATTGTAATGATGTCTTGAGTCAGCTTCCAAGCATGCTTACTTACGAAATATCGTGACCATAGATTGAGACACGAGATGTTATTTCTAGAGATTTTGTTCGCAGCCTTTTGATGAAGATCATTTGCTTTAGACTGCCATTGGGAAACACTTTCGCCAACATCTTTTATCCTTCTGTTAGTATCATCTGAGAAATGACTTGCTTCTTTCCTTTTGGCATCTAGTTGAACTTTTGCATCTTCCAGGGCCATGAGATTGTCCTTGTATTTATATAGGTAAGCAACATGCTTTTTGATTTTGGCCAATAAAGAAGTTGCAACTTCAGTAGCAACTCCCTTCGCAACTTCAGTAAGGGGATCCATTAAGTCTTTGAAATTGCAAGATCTAGAACACCAACTGATAGCTACGAGGCTAAGTTCACAACACTCCCTTGAAAAAAGAAAGAAAACAGTCATATAGAGAAAGTATCACCAATTGATGCTTAAACATAAATGAATGTGCAATTTTCTTTAAACAATTGATTAGAATAAAACTGACCTTAAAAAAAAAGGTAAAAAAAATCACAAGAGAATAGAAGCATTGTAAATTACATCAAAAGCTAAAGGTTTAATAGCTAACTAATAGCTAGCTTTTATAAAGGATATTAATAGGAGAAGCCACCCGATAAAAGTTTTTGTTCTTAAGCTTCTTTATATCTCAAAAAAAAAAAAAAAAAAAAACAACCACGAAGAAGTAGTGAACTACGTATACAATTTTCCTATTTCTTTTATTCTTCTTGTCTTAATTAATTTGCTTAATGCATCAAGAGGTGTCCCTAATTGTCCCCAAAAACCTTATGCTTTTGACTTTTGGAAATGACCTTGTAGCTCCCTCATTTTTCAAAATGTGCACTGAATTTTTTTTAAAATAAAGTTGAGCATGGAAATTTTTGACTCTATTTATAAAAAATAAAAAGAAATAAAAAACAACAAGAAATAAAATGAGCTGAAAATAGAACATAACAACTAATATAAACTAGAAAAATCTAAAGAATTAGGCTGATTCCCTGCAAGCTCGTTGTGTTTGTTGGAGATATGGAGAATCTCTCATTAGAAATATACAAGAACAAAGAGAAGTATATAAGTTGTGTAGATTGGACCGTAACACAAACCAATTGGTTTTGTGATAGATGAGTTCAACTCCACTTATATGCTCACTCAGCTTATCGAGTCCACTCTCTAACCTCATGAATTCTCTGCATGGTATCATAATGAGAAGAAAGTCTGACAATTAGAAGATCCTAGATTCGATTTAAAGTCTTGGTTACGTTTGGAGTGCCGAAGAATACTAGACCTATTGATAACCTTGGACCTCAAAGGAGATTGGTCGAGTAATGTTGGTAGCTAGTCGAGACCTAGTTTCACATGAGGGGTAGTATTGGAGATGTGGAAAATCTCACATTGGAAATATACAAGAATAAAGAGTAGTATATAAGTGGTGTAGATGAGGCCATAACACAAAACAATTGATTTTGTGTTTGATAGGCTTAACATCACTTGTATGCTCACTCAACTTATCAAGCCTAAAGCTCTTCAGCCCAAGAATTTCTCTATTGTGTTGAGGCTATAAATAAATTTTTCTTTTGTGACATTTGAAACCCATGTCGTAGGTAAGGAACCCCTCGAAATCCACTTGCCAATGGCTATCATAGGATGAAAGAGAAGTTTCACTCCTCCCAGGTTGTGAAGAGCCCGTCTCAGAGGCAGTTCCACTACGCTCAATTATAATTGGGTTTGCATCCTGGCCTTAGAACAAATGGACTTCCAAATTGATGTCCTCATAATTGAAGACACTTTCTTGAACCATTGGGCATTGAGGAATAAAGACTATATATTCCCCAACCTAAACTATAGCAAGTTTAGTTTCCTATCCTCTAGGCTACACTTCCGAGGCTTACTTTGTGTAAAAAGAGCCAAATTAGGCAACAACTCATTAGAATCACTTATAACCCTTTTTATTGTCATTTTCTTCACAATCTTTAACCCTTTCCTGATCTTCTTGAGATGCAAAAAGGTCTGAGTTATCATTTGCTGACACGCTACCCTTAGGAGAATTGGGCTCCACCTCTTGATCTTATTAAACAAGTACTGTATCATCCAACTTTTCCTTTATGAACATGCTGCCCATTTAGTGATGAAAACGAGGCTTAATGGGGCTGGGATTGTATTCACAATCTCTATACCCACTAAGGTTTCAAGAAAAAAATATTCTCAATATCCATTAAGAATTCGGTGATACGGGGATTCTCCATCCAGTATCGGGGATTCTCCATTTCCCAACTAAAATAAATAATATGTAAATATTTTTAAAATTTCATACAATAAAAACTTTGAATCGTTATTTAAAAATTTAAAACAACGTACCAAATTGTTTCAATGTTTAATGCTAAATAAATTTGAAGTTATATATATATATATATATATATATATTCAAATATTACATAATAAATCCTAAAAAATAAAAATCAAACTTGAGATGCAATGTTCAACATTCAAAATAAAAATATAGATAAAAACATCAATCTCAATAATATTTGGTTCAATTCTACATTATTCTTCCATTTATATATAGAACTTTTAGGGTTACAAAGTTAGTAAAATTACAAAAAAAGACTTGGTATAAGCCCATATCCACATGCCATATAACATAAACTATAATTTTTATAAAATATAGAAATATTTGAAGGTTTGTGGAATAATTGAGGAATATTTAGGATTCTCCAATGGAATTCTATTGGTGTCCGGTTTAGGGATTTATTGGATTGGGGAATGTATTCCTCATCTCCATATCCATTAAGGTTCGAGTACAAAAAATTCTCCACTCCCTACCCGTGGGGAATTCTTATCGGGGAATCTCCATCAGATTCGAAGATTTATGGTCCTGTTTTCAACCATATGCCCAATGTGCCCTCTTCATTACAACTCTCGAGTTTAGGCATAGATGGATGTGTAGAAGGGATCTGATCCCACTAGCGAGACCTACTATCCTTCTCCTATTGCGAACAACCATGAGCCTGTGGTTAACCTACATCGGAAGACTTTGTTGGCTTAGAGGCTTGGGCGGCACCTTTCCTACAATTTACTTCCAAGTGCTCAATCGACATTTCGAGATGTCTTAATGGGAAAGAAATTGCACAAGTCAAATGGATTCAAAAAGGTAAGGTTCCTCTCTAAACCATTCGAGTTAAAATTGATTATTGCTCGTATATATTTGGAACTATTTATGGGTATTAAGCATAAAAATTTGGACATTTCTTACTTTACTTTTTTTCGATTCTATCCATTGCTAGCAAAAGTAGAAAAAAAATCTTGAATATTTTCATATTCCAAATTCACCCAAATCATATCGATGTGCGTATCAACACGAATTTGATTCTTCCAAGGCTGAACTAATTCAATATTTGCTTATAACGAGCATAATGGCCGCACTCACCATTAATTATATTCATGTCAAACCAAATTGGAATACCAACCCCACGAGCAATATCAGTCAATATTATCTTATCCGAAAATTCCCATGGCAAATTATATAGTCGTACCTAGACCTCCATAGTCGTAGGCTTGTGAGATGTGACATCGAAATCAGGCTTCCAGGCGTAGAGTCGCAAGTTTAACAATTGTAAGTTTAGATTCCCATGCTTCCACACGTTGTTGATCGCTAATTCTGAAGGCATACTGATATGGTAATACTCTCGTTGCAAATCGATACAAGCTTCTAGTCAAAATTCAGATGCCATATTTTTGAAAACTTTTGCTTCAAGTCCGCGTGTATCCATAGAGAATCTCCCTTCAAAAGGCATAACATACCCACCATTGTAAATTTACACGCAATACATTCATCATAAATCTTTTGTGGGATCTTGATGGCCTTATAATCATTGAAAACATTCAAGATTTCCGCTGCGCTCTGACACTGTTGTTGGAGGCTTTAAAAGGGAGCTGTTCTTAGAAACTACTACCACAAATGATGGCTTAGGGTTGACGAGAACATGGTTAATGACAATTCTTGGAAGATGCGAGCGGGGGGGCGGGGGGGCAAGAAATAGAAGTAAGATGAAATTGAGGGGTTGAAACATAAGTAGCCATGGAAAAACGGTGATAAGAAAAGCAAGAAGAAAGGATTAGGGATGAGAGAGGCCGACAATTTGGAGAGTTGGGGGCGTTGGGTTTTCAAAACAATTGAATAACTTCATGAGTGTCACATGTCAACTTCTGGTTGATTTAACTTTTTAAATATGTCATTTTTCTAATAAGCTTTCACCAATTAGAAGGTGACACGTGGCATTAATGGAGTAAAGTGGTGCACTTTTTGAAAGTTGAGGTAACTACGAGATCACTATGAAAGTTTAGAGGGGAAACATGTGTTTCGGGACTACTTAAGGCACCTCCTGATGCATTAAGCCTAATTATTTGTCATGAACTTAAGCATATATGTAACAAAATATTATAATGACAAACTGAAGTGTAGTTAAAGGATATTCTAATGTTAGAATGATAGATTTTGTTTTTTTTTTCTTTAGCGCTAGTATACATTTATATTTCTTTTATGATAGATAAGCTCAAACCCACTTATATACTCATTTAATTATCAAGTCGAATAATCTGAAGGTCTAAAGATTCTCTACAAACCGGCCATCAGACATGAACTCTTAAGTAAAAGAAGTTGTGATTTTGGTATTTTTGTGTAATTAGAGAATTAGAAGAGGCAATAAATATGCCGATTATTACGATTCTCGTGTAAGTCAAGGTTGGTAGAGAATATGTTGAAGGACTCCATAGGAAAATCAATGTAGATGAGTATGCGCTAGTTTACATGGAGAACTCGAATCGTAATGGAAGATAATGTTTGTAGTTATGGGTTCAATACGCTTAACTTTCCTCGTTTGTACTCAACTAATTTAGTAGACCACATGACCTGAACCTTAATTTAATACTAGTACATATGTGGCCCATTAAACCACAGATTCCATAAAAAGAATGAAGATTTGCGTATACAATTTCGATCCACTTTCTCCGTATTTGTTCATTTTGTGTATGAAAAGATTTACCCACAGAATTAAAAAGGTTGTAGTTGGCCATCTTTGCCTCAACAAGAACGACCCTCCAATATCTCATTTCTTTTTTGCTGACGAACTCCTCCTTTTTCCAAATGCTTGTTCTATTCAAACAGAGAATGTATTTCAATGTGTTCTTAATTATTATTGCAGATTTTCTGACAATAAGATTAACGAGAAAAAATCCAACATCATTTTTTCTTCCAATTTGTCGAGGAGTTTAGGAAGGGAAATCACGAATAAGATGGGTTTCACCATTGCTTATTTGTTGAAGATGTATTTGGGGCCCCTTTTTTGGATTGTAGAGCCCGTCGAGAGGATTATGGGTACTTATTAGACAAGATTAAGAAGCGGTTGAATGTATATAACACTTCTTCGCTTTGATAGCCGGAAAATTAACTCTCACTAAATAAATTATATCCTCGATACCCTATTATACTATGAAAATGACTAAGACATCGGAGTCGGTTGAATGTATTAATTCTCAGTTTCATTTGGGTAGTGTAGGAAATAAATATAAAAAATTTAACTTTTCAATTGGATGAAAGTTTGTAAACCATTATATGTTTCATGGAACCATTTGACCCAAAAGCTTATGTTGATAAGTTAGGCTCAATCTTAGTGTTTATATAATTATTGACACTCTACCGCACACGAATTCTCCCTAGACTTAAAGCGGGTTTAACACGGACCCATTATGCTATGTGTTGTAATTAATTCACCAAATGGAGCTACCAAGATTCAAACCCTTCACCCTTTAGATCTAAACTACTCTGATACCATGTGAACAGTGGCATAACTCAACCCAAAGGTACCTCAAAGGATGAGGGTTGTCACACACATATAAAGAGCAACACTGCTAAAGCAAGTAGTAATGTGGGATATTCAACATACCCCCTCACGTCCAAATCCATTTGGAATGTGAAGCAATATCAACGAGTGACCTAACATCATAACCAGGCTCTAATACCATGTCATGGAAATTTTTAACTCAAAAACTTAGGTTGATAAGTAAAACCCAATCGTGGTATTTATGTTATTCCTGATAATATGAAGGAAGCTTGGAGTGCTAAGGTCTACATATAAACAATGCTTTCTCGATGAAGGTGGGATTTCATTAAACTTCACAATAGAATTCTCTAAGGGCTTGGGTCATTCTTAAGAATACAAGTGTGAAAATTTTGAGAATGCCTCCATTTGGCCTGGAATGCATGTTTCAAGCTTTTGGCAGGCTATTTTGCTTGAAATTAAAAGGAACGTGATGAGGAGTGATTGTGTGCGTCTTTGAGATGTTGCTTGGGGACCTTATGTCGTTGAGTAATATGTGTTTCATCCCCTTGTCGGAGGAGGAAAAAGAGTATAAAGTGGATGATTTGTTGAGAAATGAGCTGGAATGGGATTTTTTGGAAGGAAAATTTTTCGTTCTCTTTCCTTTTTTTAAGTAAAGGTTGAGCTCGGCAAAAAGCCGGTTCCATTTATTAAAAAGAAAAAGAAAAGCAACAAAAAACAGAAGAAAAGAAAAATAAATACATCTGTAGGATGTAATAAAGCAAATTACAACCTAGTGTAATAATAACGAATCAAAGATCCCAATCACAACACATTGTGAATCTAATGATCTAAAGATCCATAGCAGAAGTGAACGACCGGAAGAAGATTTCTGTGGTGCACCATAGGCAATCCTGTGAAGGTTGTGATGATAAGTCTTAACGGCAGCGATGATGAATAACATCACCTAGCAATCACTATTTCCCGAAAAGGCACCACCTGTGCAACGCCGCAAGCAATGATGAACGCCAAAGGTCAGGAAAACCCGATACCCTTGTTGAAAATTGCTGGCCAAACTACTGGTGAAAACAAGAAAAAGGGGAGGAGCCCTTGGACCTTCCAAGGATTGCCAGAACGACACTAGAACTGTCGACCCCTAGTTGAAACGCAAGCCAAACTGAACCCTAACCACTAATCATCCTCCTATCGATAAACCGATATGTGAAAAGTTGACCAAACGCTGGTGGAAGCCGCCTAATCTCCCTACTGTTGCAAGGAGAAGCCTTGTAAAAAACACCAGCAAATCACCAGTGGAGAAAACCTGGATGGCTAGGATTTTGGAGAACCCTAGCCACCTAATCACCAGAGCTCTTAAAGAAAAAACATCGGTGGAAGCTGCCTGATCACCCTCTTATTGAATGGCAGAGAGAGATCCGAATAGCCTTTTAAAAAATGCTGGCCAAATGCCGGTGGAGAAAATCTGGATGGCTAGGGTTCAGGAGAGAACCTTAGCCGCCTAATCACCCTCCTCCTCTCCACAATCTTTCGTTCTCTTTCCTTATGCAATTAGCTTCTTATAGTGTGCACTTAGATACAAGGAAGGCTGACGTATGCTATTGGAATGAGACCTAAAATGGAAATTTTTCAGTGAAGTCGGCTTATTCCCAACTCACGGACAATGTATGGGATCTCCATAATCAGAATTTGAGAGTTATTTTAGCTAATCGTGGATGTTTAATTTCCAACGCGTGTTGGTGGGACTACATTCCCAATTTTGCAGTAATGCTTATTTTCGTAATCTAAATGATTGAAGCATGTTTCGATTCACTTGACTTAATGTTCATCCCTTTGTAATTTTTTCTTTTATTCTTAATAAATATCGAGCTTAATTGTTTGATCTAGAAAAGAGGGGGTTCTAAACCTAGCTAGGATGCCAAATCTACAACCTCCTTCACTCTTACTAAAAAAAAGTTAAAGAGTTATTTTGGATTTGAAGGGCCTAGAGCATATTAAAACTTTTCTTTGGCTATGCATCCATGATCGGCTTTTAACTACGCGAGAGGATGAGATGGCATATGGTGGTTGATCTGCAGTGTAATAGATGCCACCATACGGAGGAGAATACTGTCATGTGTTAAAAGATTGCTAGTTTGCCCGAACTGTGTGGTAAGAGAGTTTGTAACAAGGAAATTTGGGCAGTTTCTTCATTATAAATTTTTATGGTTGTATAGGAATCTTTGGGTCAAGGCTAGTGTTACAAGTGAGAATTAGGGTCTCAAGTTCAAGATTTCATGTTGGACTATTTGGAAAAATAGGAATGGTTTATTTTCAAGCATTTAGAGTGTGAAAGCTTATAGCTGATAAGTGTATAATTACACTTATTATCATGATAAATTTACACAATAAACAATATAGTTTGAGTCATTTTTATATACTTCATATAAAAGATTTCATGTGGTATGTAGTTATTTTTTATGCAAATGTAAATACTAGGTAAATCTTGGGAGTAAAATGATAAAAAAATGGAATTCTATGAAAATAGAGTGAAAAAGGTGCAAAAAGATGCGTGGAGCTTAAAGATTTGGCTTAGGATCGAAGCTGTCGAAGATCGGTGAAGTTGCAAGGAAATTTTTGAAGAAAACTCCATTCACGGTCACGACAATCATTCGCAGTCGCGGCCTGGTCACTTCAAAACAGAAATCTGCCAACAAAA
>CATIWQ010011741.1:0-21128 GCA_949673415.1 Euphorbia schlechtendalii
GGATGCAGGTTAGATGTATGTTTAGGATTTATTTTCCTTCGGGTATTGCACATATTTTACAAGAAATGTAATTAATAGGATAGCGGGCGGTTGCATCCCCCGATTTTTGAAGCCTTGTAATTTTCATTTTTCTGCATTTACATTCCGCATTTACTTACGGTTTTGTGGATGATTTATTTTTCCGCTTTGTGAATGATTTATTACTTCGCAATACGTGAACCCTGCATTTAACTCCAAAAACAACCTAAGTGCGAATATGCATAATTAAAAGAAAACGGTTTTCTGTAGATCTAATATATTGTGAACACTTAAGAAATAAGCAACTTATCCCGGACTCGAATTTCTATGTCTTGGTGGGCCGTCCCACGGACGTTAAGCCTCATAAGACTCTAATTCCTGGAAAGACCTAATCTAGGTGGCGACTCCACACTGAGAGACAGCTGATTCGGGTTCGAACCGATCTAAAATGTTTTCATCTTTTTCTCTTTTTAATCTTTTTCTCTCGAGTCCCAGACCCAGTGCCTTTTCTTCTTTTTCAAAACACCCCGGTGGACCGCGCCTATGAAACCATGCTCTCTCGGCCCACCGCTCCATGTCGCCCGCTCACAGGATGTTAATAAATACTACGAATACCATAGAACTAAAGGTCATCACATAAATGATTGTAAAACTATTGATTAAAGCTAGAAAATTTAGCCAATTCGTGAAAAGAATTTTCAAAACACAAGAAAGGAAGAATGAAAATGATGAAGAGGAAAGAAGGCAAGTCAGATAGAAATGCGAGTAAGAGAAAAGGGGTCATTATGGTGATCGTAGGCGAACCCGAATTCGAGTCAACGAAGAAAAGAACAAAGATCATGTCTTCGAAGAAATCGAACATGGATGACTAGGTAGACATCTTAAAGTTGTATCAAAAGAATTTCCCGATGGAAAAACCACTTGCAGATCCCACTGTTGTGGCGGTAACGGTGGAAAACTTCACAGTAAGGAGAATCTTGTTAGACACTAGTAGCTTGGTGAACATCATCACCAAAAGTATCATGGAAAAGTTAGGAGTACATCACTCCAGAATCAAGGCAGGTTGCTCGCTACTCATCAGATTGAATGGATAGCCCATAAAGTTGTTGGGCAAAGTTACTTTGGAAGTAGAAATGGGTAACCTCAAGCACAAGTACAAAGGGGAGGTAGAATTCACAATCGTTGATATATTAGTCAAATTTAACATTATTTTGGGAAGACCTTTTTAGACAAAAACAAGGATGCTCATTCCAGCCATGGATTTGGTATTTTTTATACCAACAATGAAGGGAACGGTGGTTGTAGTAGGCAATTCGCAAGTGGCACACATTGCCTACTTAGCTTCACTACATAAAGAACCGCTCCTTGTGGAGAAGGAATATGAGCCGGACTCTAAGGAAAAGATCGAGGCGGTCGAAGAATTAGAAGAACTGTAAGTAGGACCTGATCAATCACTAAGAGTCAGTAAGGCCCTCGGTAAATGATGCGAAGACAAAAATCATATCCATACTTACAGATCAACAGTACATCTTCTCCTAGTCTTCAGAATACCTTGTAGGAATCAAACCTAAGATAATGCATCATAAGTTGTGCTTGGATCCAAATGCTGAGCTGGTAATCCAAAAAAAATGAAAAGCACACATCAGAAAGATAGTAGGACATTGATGAAGAAGTGGCAAAACTTTTAAACTTTTGACAAATTAGAGAAGTTCAATACCCAAGTTGGCAATCCAATGTAGTAACGGTGAAAAATTCGAGTGGAGCCTACAGAATGTGCGTAAACATCATGGACTTGAATAAAGCAACTCCAAAAGATAGCTATCCTGTCCCAAACATAGAATAACTTGCAGACGTAATGGTAGGCTACACAATCTATTCGTTGTCAGATGCTAAATGTAAGTATAACAAAATCCCTATACATCCAGCTGATGAAGAAAAAACATCTTTCATAACCCATAAAGGCACGTACTCTTACGTTGTAAAGCCTTTTGGACTAAAGAATGTCCAAGCAACATATCAAAGGCTGGTCAATGACATGTTCAAGGATGAGATAGGAAATTCGGTGGAATTTTACATAGATGACATGATCATAAAAAGCAAAAATGAAGCCTCCCACTCAGATGACATCAAAAAGGTTTTCAAAATCATCCAAAATTATCGCTTAAAGCTAAACCCTAAAAAAGTGCATGTTCGGTGTAAAGGGAGGATAATTTTTAGGATTTATGATTTCACAAAGGGGAATCAAGGCGAATCTAGAGAAAATTCAAGCGATCTTGAAATGGAACCACCCCAAACTCTGAACAACATCCAATGATTGAATGGGAGAATTAATTCTTTAGGGAGGTTCATATCTTTCTCCGCTAAAAGATGCATGCCATTCTACAATGCCATGAACAAGGGTAAGGATTTCAAATGGGATCAACCTTGTCAACATGCTTTTAAGGAGTTGAAGAAATTCCTGGGGAAACCACCATTGTTAAGTAGACCCAGGCAGATGATGTGATATACATCTATTTGACCACCACGGATGAAGTGGTAGGCATGGTCCTGGTAAGAGAAGAAGGGCAAAATCAATTCCCAGTATATTACATTAGCAAAGTACTAAAAAATGATGAACTTAGATACCCCTAGATCGAAAAGCTTGCCCTTACCCTAATATCAGCCTCCTCCCGCCTAAGGCTTCATTTCCAAGTGCATAGGGTAGTAGTGAGGACCAGTTTCCCACTTAAGAAAGTTTTACAACACCCAAAAACATTTGGAAGACTGGCTAAGTCGGCCATTCTGTTAGGAAAACATGATACAAGATTCGAGGATAGGAGCACAGTGAAAGCGCAAGTATTGGCAAACTTCATTATAGAATTCGTAGGGCTCGAGCCAGTAAAAGAAACCAAGACTAAAGAATGGGAAATCCTTGTAGATGGAGCCTCATCCCAGGTAGGAGTCAGAGTCAGCGTCTACATTAGAGGCCCAAGGAAAATTCGATTCTCGTATGTGACCAAGTTAGCCTTTCTCGTAACTAACAATATAGCAGAGTACCATGCATCATCAAGGGGCTAGCCTACGAGATAGCACCCAATTAGCTGCTGTTCAAAAGCAATTCTAGGTTGGTAGCAAATCAGATCAACTGAAACTTCGAAACAAAACATGTAGAATGACTAAATACTTCGCCAAGGTATGAAGCATGATAGAAAAACTAGAATCAAAGGGAATCGCTTGGAAAATTGAACATATCCCTAGAAGAAAATGAAAATGCAAACTAGTTAGCCAAGTTACCTTCAAGTAATGATGAGTGGAAGAACCTCAAATGCCCATATGAGGTAATTACTTGAACAACAAGACTTAGGTTGGATAAAGCTAATTTACGAAAATCTGGCCCTCAAAAAATTGCCAGAAGATAAGATAGAAGCCACCAAGATAGTAAGGAAAGCTATGCAGTTCTCCTTGATGAAGGTGAGCTATACAAGAAGTCATATTCCAATGCCTAGAAAACAACTCAAGAAGGAGTCAAAATTCTACACGAATTACATGAAGGTGATTGTGCATCACATTAAGGAACCGCTACACTTGTAAGAAGAGCTGACCTAACAGGATTTTATTAGGAATCCATGAATTTAGATGTAGATACTTATGTCAAGTCTTACCATCAGTGTCAAATACATGCCTAGAAGTCGCACATGGTGCACTTAGTTTAACAACCACTATATACCACCTGGCCATTTTTAACATGAGGAATTGATATAGCAGAACCATTACTAGAAGCAAGTAGCCAAAGATAATGGATCTGAGAAGCAAACGATCATTTCTCAAAATGGATCAAGGCCATTTCCCTCAATGCAATTACCTAGAGAGGATCGTGGACTTTGTCCAAAAAGCCATTATAGCAAGGTTTGGAGTATCACAAAAAATCATCTCGAATAATGGGACGTAGTTCAGATCAAGCAAATTCCATGAATTTTGCAAGGAACTCAAGATTGAAAATCATTTTAGCTCACTTGCCCACCCATAAATAAATGGCCAAATAAAAATAACAAACAAAACACTAGGATAAGGAAATTACTTTATCCATGTATCGGTGTTATGTCTTATTGCAGTAGCAGTACAAGTATCCTCAAACCTGAGATAATGGTTACCTTGGGTAGGAGTTGCTATAATTTGGGTCATACTTATTCATACCCTAGCGACTTGGATGGCATGGTTGATTACGGGTATAGTGATGATCACATGTTGGTAAGCCAAGTAGTCAAGATGGGATTCATCACTCCTGATATAATGATATAGTGGGAGATGTACCTAAGGGCCCCTTGTTGAAGTGACACTCACATAAACCTCTTATCAAAGTATAAGATTGATGGAACGGGTTACTAGTCAATCTTGATACATAATGGCCAAGTGTGGTTCTTCATTAACAAGTGCGATTCCATGATAACTACGGCTATTACATGAGTTGACACTTAATCTGAGCTCAATAAATTGGATGGTACCTAACTTGATGGAAGGAGTGTATTTTATTAGTTACTACTGCAAAACTGGTCAAGTCACAAGCACGTGACTTTCCAAGTATCGGGGGATCATATGCCTTTGCTAGAGAGCCCATTTGATAGTCTATAGCTATCAGGTTCCATATCAATCTGGAACACTAATGGCTTAGATGGGAAACCAAGTTTAGGTTAACCTCTAGTGGCTCAATACTTTGGGATCCTATGAGGTCACACACTTTGGGTCTTTATCAAACTAAGTAAAGAACCTATAAACTAGGTCTATGCTAAGAATATTTATTTGTTGAATTCATTGGAAGAATTATTAATTGGTTAGACCAAATTAATAATTAAATGAAAAAAATGCACAGAGCGGAGCAAGGGATTTTTCCCATTGCGAGTGAGCCCCAAACAAAGATGGGATGTTCTGAGTGGGGCCTGCGTGGCTACCCCATGAGCTGAAAAGCATGCGAGCCTCTAGCGCGTGGGCATAGCCCATGCACCCTAGCAAGGTGCAAGCCCGCAAGCGCTACCCATAGCAGCACTTGCGCGCAGTGCATGGGTTGCATGTAAGCTTGCAACCCCAACTTATAGCACAAGCCAAGCCAGTTAGGGCTTACCTTGTGGCAAGGAGCTGCAGGTTAGCCGGCGGGTCCTTGTGACCTACGCGGTCAACCCGGATGTGAGATGGGAATATTCCCATCCCACATGGTGTTTTAAGGGGAGTCTAACACTCCCCCTTTTCCCTATATATAGGCCTCTAGCTCCTCTTTATTCATCACTTCAGGTCAACTTTTCTCTTTGAGTTCGACATCTCTTCTTCGTTCATTGTGTGAGATCCTTTTGAAGGTTCTTTCGAATTACAGTGAGCCTTCTCAGTTTTATTTTCCAGTTGGTCTTCGAGCTGTTTAGCAACTAATGTCTACTAACAGGTTCTACCTCAACAAGGTTTGGTCGGTGAAAATGTGTGTGGATCAATTACAGAGGCCATACTAGTTTGGAGGCTCATGCTAACGAAGTTCTATCAAATTGCTCTAAGGGAACACTACAACCAAAGAAAGAGAAAGCACGCATCAACTAGTAATGTTCTAAACTTAGATGCTAGGTTTCTTTTATAAGCTTTATAAACCTAAAAGCATATATGGAACATGTTAACTTAAATTATATCAATCATGGTATGCTAAGGAGATCCTTAGGTTAATTTTATGATTTAAAAATTCCTCCTTGCAATGCTTGCATGTTCAATTACTGTCTTGATTAACCAGTAGTTGTATTAGAGCTTGCAATCTACTATGCATGATTGATTATAATATTTTAAAATGATATTTTCTATGAATTGATTAATGTATCATACACATGACTTAGTTTCTAATCCTGTTATAGAAAATAATGTGATAAGTAGATTAAGGTTTTGCTCTAACTTAGTGCAGGTGATTATCATATAAATTAGCAATGTTTTACCACATGTGTAAATGCTTTGATTGAGGGTCATCCCTTAGTTCACTCAATTAAAGAATGAAATCTTTAAATCATAGTTGTCCATGGTACAATGAATCAAAGTGCCCGTGGTTATTTTAGCCAGGATTGGACTTGGCTTCTCATTCACATTAAGGGTGGCCTCTCCTACCTAGAAATCTCCATCGGTATTAGATTCATATAATACCCAAGGGACTTTTATGACTTAGTCAATTTCTAGTATAGGAATTAAATTCCGCATATAACTTTACAAACGTGGTTTAAGTTGTTAAATTAAAACATATAGACATAGATGCAATGACTTAAACATAGACCTTGTTTGTTTTCCATGCTTTGTGGAATCTTGGAATAATGGAATGATTATGATACACCAGTCACGAGCATGTTCCCTTTGAGTTAATAATTCCAAACAGCCAAGGATTATTATTTTCATAGTCATATCCATCATATAAGACCTAGACTAGGGCGAAACCAGTGGCACTAATAAAATCCCTATACCAATATTAAGGCGGTATATAGTCTTCATGTCATAAGTCGTGATATGAACCTTATTAACGGATGTAAGAACATGTACAACATGCCTTCCCTTAACATGTGTTTGGTCATGAGACTAGATGGGGTTAATGCCTTAACCAAAATGGGTTAGTTGTCCATATAATTGGACCTAATGCCAGATTGGAGACACATTTGAGGAGTCATACAATTGGGTACGCACATCTCAAGAAAGAGAACTCAAATGGATTAGCAGTTGCATGAGATGCAGTTCCAACCATGTTATCTTGTTGTGGCTTGACCTGTTATAGTGAGGATCATGATGAGTGGCTATGGATTCTACCTACTAAGGAAAATTGGTTTGACCAAATGTCCTGAATTTTAATATAAGGGGCTATTTGAATGATGAGAAAATAGTAAGAATTATGTGTTTAATTAAAGACCTTATATGTAAATTGAATAATGAATCCAAACATAAACTTTCACTCAATTCTTGACAACAAATTAGATGGTTCAAACTTTACTAATTGGTTTAGGGAGGTGAGGATAGTCCTCATATCCGAAAGGATAGCTTATGTTCTAGATGAGCTCTTCCTTGTTGAGCCTGATGCTGAAGTTGATGCCAATCAACATGAGGCATGGGAGAAACACAAAAAAGATCATGAAATAGTGGCATGTATAATGTTGGCAACCATGAATTCTGAGCTTCAGAGTTAACATGAGAGTATGGAACTCGATACCATGATTCTCCATCTTTGTGAGCTCTTTTCAGAGTAGGCCATGTCTGAGGGATTTGATACATCAAAACTCTTATTCAAAATGAAGATACAGGCTAGCACTTCACCACCACAACATGCTCTTAAACTATTAGGTTATATATAGAAGCTGACGTGACTGGGTTTTGTGATAGATCACAAATTATGTGTGGATCTTATTCTTGCCTCATTAATTGAAATTTATTCACAATTTATGACTAATTATTATATGAACAAGATCAACGCCACACTTCTTGAGTAGGTCAACATGCTGAAAATGTTAGAGCTTCAGATTCGAAAGGATCCAGAGGCTTTACTTTTGGTTGAGAAAACCAAACCTTCCAAGGGTGGGTCCCATTTTGGAAAGGGTATGAGTGCTAAGAAGAAAATCAATAAGAAGAAGAAAATTAAGAAAGGAACTGCAAATGTCTGCTTCTGATGTGGTAAGGCTGACCACTAGAAGATGGATTGTAAGGTTCTGAATTTAGAACAAGTGAAGAAGAAGCCAAGTGAGGTATCTACTTTAGGTATGATCATGATAGAGAGTTTCTCTATAGTTCCGTGTGAGTCTACTTGGGTATTAGATATTGATTGTGGTACTCATATCTGCACTTTTGTGTAAGGATTTCGGAACAATAGGAGGCTTGCAAAGATGTGAATGGACCTAAGAGTTTAAAATGGAGCATGGATTGCTGCAACAGTTGTAGTGACATACAGCCTTCATTTGCTTAGTGGCCTAGTTTTAGTTTTGAACAATTGCTATTATTCCTGCTGTCAGTAAGAGTATTATTTTTGTTGTGTTTTTAGCAAAAGAGGAATTTGAAATTTTATTTTCTAATAATAAATGTCAAATTCAACGTGATAATGTTCTTTATGCTTGTAAAATATTTTTGGATGACATTTACATTCTAGATATTAAAACTAAAATTCTAAATATGAAGATTGTCAAGAAATCAAGATTGGATAATGAGAAATCCTCATACTTATGGCATTGTCATCTAGGCCATATAAATGAGACTCGCTTAACCAAGTTACACAAATGTGGAGACTTAGGCTTAATGGAATGGGAATCCTATGGTGTGCGCGAACCTTGTTTAAAGGGGAATTTGACTAAGAAGCCTTTCATAGGAAAGGGTCAACATGCTACTAGTACTTTGGAAATAATACATTCCGATTTATGTGGTCCAATGAGTGTTAAGACACACGAGGGTTTTGTCTACTTCATAATGTTTATCGATAAGTATTCGCGATATGGTTATCTGTACCTTTATGAGGCACAAGTCTAAAAATTTTGACAAATTCAAAGAGTTCAGAACTGAAGTAGAGAAATAGCTTAGGAAAAGTTTCAAAGCCCTTTGATCTGCTCAAGGTGGTGAATACTTAAGCCAAGAGTTTCAAGATTATCTAAGGGATAATAATGGTATTTTATCCAAGTGGACACCTCCTTATACACCCCAACACAATGGTATGTTAGAAAGGAGAAATCGAACCCTATGGTTCGGTCCATGATGAGCCAAGTAGAACTCAGTAGATCCTTTTGGGGTTATGCACTTGAGAGCATAGTTTATATTCTAAATAGAGTGCCCTCTAAATTAGTTGATAAAACTCCATACAAATTATGGTATGGTAAGAAACCCACTCTTTCTCACTTGAGAGTTTGGGGATGTCTTGTTTATGCAAAGAGGACGAGTTCAGATAAGTCGGGTGCTAAGTCTAACAGGTTTTTATTTGTAGGTTACCCTAACGAGATATAGGGTATACCTTCTTTTATCCCATGGAAAAAAAAGTCCTTGTTTCCAAAAATGCTCAATTCCTCAAGAAAGAGAATATACTTGTGAAAGCTAGTGGGAGCAATATTGAGTTAGGCACTCAAGAAGATCAAACAAACAATCAACTAATTATACCCAAACCTGTTACATAAGATAGTGTAAGCATGGAATAGCCTACTATAACACCAACATTGCGTAGGTCAGGCTGGGCTCTAATCGCTCCCGAGCGATACAAGTTTCTCATCATTGATTATAAACATCTTTTCCTTATGGAAGATGATGAGCCCAAGACTTATAAGGAGGCAATGGAAGGCTCAAAATCCAACAAATGGCTTACAACCATGAGGTTGAAGATGGACTCCATGTACGAAAATTAAGTCTGGAGCTTGATTGATGCTCCAAGTGGGATTAGGCCCATAGGATGCAAGTGGGTTTTCTAGAAGAAAACTAACATGGATGGTAACATAGTTACCTTTAAAGCAAGGCTTGTTATAAAAGGGTACAGTTAAAAAAGAAGGCATTGACTATGATGAAACCTTTTCACTGGTGGCCATGCTGAAGTCTATCAAGATACTCCTTACCATCACCGCTCATTACGATTATGACATTTGGCAGACGGGTGTGAAGATATCATTCTTTAACAGGAATCTGGATAGGGAAGTGTATATGGCACAACCTGAGGGTTTTACACCCAAGTATGGATTGAAGGTATGCAAGTTCCAAAAGTCCATTTATGGACTTAAGCAAGCATCAAGGAGTTGGAATATGAGGTTTGATGAGATAATCAGAGAAATTGGTTTTGTGTCAAATGCTAATGAGCCTTGTGTATATAAGAAGGCTAGTGGGAGTGTGATCATTTTCCTTGTATTATATGTCAATGACATATTACTAATAAGAAACAATATTCCTTTTCTTTAAACAGTTAAGTCATGGTTGTTAAAGAAGTTCTCCATGAAAGACCTTGGAGAAGAAGCTTTTATACTTGATATAAAGATCTACCGAGTATTTCCAGAAGGCTGTTAGGTCTTTCGCAAAGTGCATACATAGATAAGGTTTTGGGTAGAACCTTGAGTAGTTAAGAAAGTGTTATCTCCCAATATCTCATAGGTTTAACCTTTCTAAATCTACGTGTTTGAGAACACAATAGGAGAGACTAAGGATGAATGGAATACCCTATGCCTCAGCGATAAGTTCCATCATGTATGCTATGTTATGCACTTGCCTAATGTCTCACATGCATTGAGCATCATGAGAAGATTTCAATTTGACCTAGGTTAGAAGCACTAGATAACCATTAAAACTATCCTTAAGTACTTATGTAAGACTAAGGATATATTTTTAGTATATGGAGAAGGTGATCTCAATTTGAAGGGATACACTGACACGAGTTTTCAATCTAACAGGGATGATTACAAATCCCTGTCAGGATATGTGTTTATGTTAACGAAGGGGCAGTTGTTAGGAAAAGTTTCAAATAGGATATGATTGCCGATTCAACCATGGAATCTGAGTACATAGCTGCTTCAGAAGTGGCTAACCAAGTTGTCTAACTTAAGGGATTTAATTGTGATCTAAGTGTGGTTTCCAACATTGTAAATCTAATAGCAGTCTATTGCGATAACAATGGGGTTATTGCTCAAGCAAAGGAACCACAGTCTCGTCAGAAAAATGGACATGTAGTTAGAAAATACCATCTCATTCAAGAGATAGTAGCTAAGAAAGATATAGATTTAGAATACATCCCGACAAACCAAAATCTAGTGGATGGGCTAGCTAAGCCATTGAGTCAGGTTAAACATGACCAGCATGTTAACAAGTATGGCATGAAGCACATGAGTAATTGGCTCTAGTGCAAGTGGGAGATTGTTAGAAATGATGTGTGCCCTAAAGGCAATTTAGGTGATATATCTTTATTAGCTATAATGTACAAATGCTTTCTGATTAATAATAATAATAATTAAAGCATCTTTGTTGCTTATCAATGCTTTTAATTAATTCATGTATCTCGTTGGTATCATATATGTATAGTATTAAATATGTATATGCACATTGATGAGACAAAGTCTATGACTACATTATAGCTTAAAAGTGCTAGGACATAGTGGGAGCTATGTGGTGTGAGAACTGCACATACGTGTTACTATGAATAGTCTAAATATCCCTAGTCATTGTTTCATTGAGATTGAACATCAATAAAATGGATAGACTAGCATGTTAAGGCTTACTCCTTAGAGTAGATCCAAGCAGCCAATCTCATGAGCTTAAGGTGGTACCTTGAGTTAACATATGAATGTATTCGGGCAATAGCATAGAGATCATTATAAGATAAACACACGAAAATTACTATATCCATGTGTTGGTGTCATGTCTTATTGCAGTAGTAGTACAAGTATACTCAGACCTGAGCTACTGGCTACCTTGTGTAAGAGTTGCTATACTTAGGGCTATACTTATTTATACCCTAGTGATCAGGATAACATGGGTGATTATAGGTATAGTGATGATCACATGTTAGTAAGCCAAGTAGTCAAGATGGGATCCATCGCTCCTGATATAGTGATATAGTGGGAGATATACCTTAGGACCCCTAATTGAAGTGACATATCATAAACCTCTAAGCAAAGTAAAAGATTGATGGAACAAGTCTCTTGTCAATCTTGATACATAATGGTCAAGTGGTGTTCTTTGTGAACAAGTCTAATTCCAAAATAGCTACGGCTATTACATGAGCTGACACTTAATCCGAGCTCAATAAACTAGATGGTACTTAACATGATGGAAAGAGTGTATTGTATTGGTTACCCCTAAAGAACCGAATCAAGGCATAAGCATGTGACATTCCAAGTATCAGGGGATCATACGCCTTTGCTAGAGAGCCCATTTGATCGTCTAGAGCTATTGAGTTCCAAATTGGTCTGGAACACTGAGCCTAAAAGTTCTGGGATTGGAAGCCAAGTTTAGTTTAAAATTTAGCGGCTCAATACTTTGGGATCCTATGAGGTCACACACTTTGGGTCTTTATCAGAAAAAGTAAAAAAACCTATAGATTGGGTCAATGCTGAGAATATCTATTTATCGAATTCATTGGAAGAATTATTAATTGGTTAGACCAAATTAATAATTAAACATAATAAGGAGAAAATGGGGAAAAAATGCATGGAGTGGAGCAAGGTAATTTTTCCCTTTTGTGAGTGGACCCTAAAAGAACAAGAGATGTTCAGAGTGGGGCCTGCGTGGCTGCCAAGCTGCTAGAGCGCTGGGATAGCCCACACGTGCTAGTGGGTTATGGGCTTGCAAGCTCTACTCAAGGCAACGCTTGCATGAGCATACCGCCTAAGCTCGTAAGCCTAGGCTTGCCTTGTGGCAAGGAGCCATTAGTTGGCCCGCGGGTCCTAGTGACCCTCGCGGCCAACCAGGATGTGGGATGGGAATTCCCAACCCACATGGTGTTTTAAGGAGAGTCTAACACTCCCCCTTTTCCCTATATATTGGCCTCCAGATCCTATTTATTCATTACTTCAGCTCCACTTTTCTCTCTGAGTTCGACATCTCTTTCTTCGTTCGTTGTGTGAGATCCTTCAAGAGTTTCTCCAAACAACAAAGAATTCTTTTGAAGGCTCTTTATAATTAAAGTGAGCCTTCTTAGTTTTATTTTCAGGTTGGTCTTTGAATAGTTTAGCAGTTGCTGTCTACTTATGGGTTCTACCTCAACGAGGTTTTGGTTGGTGAAGATCCGTGTAGATCAATCGTAGAAGCCATCCTAGTTTGGAGGCTTGCACTAATGAAGTTCTACTGAATTACTCTAAAGGAACACCGTAGCCAAAGAAAGAGAAAGCATGCATCAACTAGTAATGTTCTAAACTTAGATGCTAGGTTACTTTTATAAGCTTTATAAACCTAAAAGCATCTATGGAACATTTTAACTTAGATTATATCAATCATGTCATGCTTACATGATCCTTTAGTTAATTTTAAGTTTTGAAATTTCACCTTGCAACGTTTGCATGTTCAATTACTATCTTGATTAACTAGTAAGCTACACACCATGGGAGGTAAATATGTCCAAAGGACCAGGAACATTTCAAAACTCAAACCTTACTACATGGCAAGCAACTCTTAAAGGATCGAGGCAACTGTAATTTTCCTTTTCGTAGAAATTTTCCCATTGGGTTTTTTCCTTTAGAGGTTTTGAACGAGGCGAAGCCCCCTAGAAGAAATAGATAACAGACATATAGAATTCTTAGATGTAAATTTTTAGTTATTTTCAGTAAAAAGTAATGTATATAAATCATGCACATTTAAGTACTGATTGTGGTTAATTAAGATCGTAATTTAACATGTAAACTTGCAAGCTGGAAATTCAAAACATAAAATTAACCCAAAAGATCTCCTAAGCAAGCCATGATTGATGTAACCTAAATTGAAATGTTCCATAGATGCTCATAGGTTTATAAAACTTATTAAAACAAACCTAGCATCTAAGTTAAGAGCATTACCAATTGATGCATGCCTTCCTTTTGTGCGGCGCTCCCTTAGAAAAATTTGAGAGCACTCTATTAACACCAACCTCCAAATTAGGAAAGCTTCTATGATTTATCCACATGAAGCTGCTAGACAACTCGAAGACCAACACGAAAATATAACTTAGAAGGATCTCTTTAAAATATGAATGAGCCTTCAAAAGAATTCTTGCAACGATGGAGAAACTCGTGGAGGATCTCGCGAAGAAAAGATGTCAAGAAGGCTGAGCTGAAGTGAGCTAAAAAGGGGGGAAGGAGGCTATTTATAGCCAAAGATGGAGCAAAATTCCACCCCTAAAACATATGTGAGATTGGTGAAAAGCACCAATCACGCACTGGCTCTTACAAGCTGTTCGCCACTTTTCTACTGATAAGTTTAATAATTTATTCGTAAGATTTGGCTATATATTAATGGTGCCAAAAACTTGTTCATGTAAAGTATAGATGTTCTCCGTACCTCTTATCAAAGAGAAAAATGATGATAACTGCAAGTATACAGTTGTGATGTAGTTTTAAAAGATATCGAACCCACAGGGAAGGAACCAAGTCTAAAAATCAATAAGGAAGACAGAATAAAGAAAATAAAATAGATTTGATGAGAATGAGTAAATATAGATATGAAAGATTAGAGAATCTAAATATATAGATTTTTCCTACGAAATAAAGATAGCAGAGAAAACATGCAAGTTCAAGAAAGATATTACGATTCACTAAATTAATCTAACAAACTCAGTTCAAAATATCCAGATGTTCAATTATTCACTGCGGAGCAACACATGAAATAACTTTTCTAAACCTAGCGCAAACAAATTAAGATAATTATATAAACCTGGAAAACGTCAATACTATACTTAGTACGGGTCGCTCTCACATAGTTGCATTTAGCAAGTTACCTCACTAAACAGCGTTATATCACAGATCCAGTGATTATACACAATATTGTTAACCCCGAAACTGCTCTAAAAATTAACTCCAACGCATATAACTTGATTAATATAAAAGACTTAACATGAAATACGCATTATGACACATAGACATATCATAAACTTTGAAATAGAAAGTATAAGTAGAAAGCAAAGCAAAGTTGTAAGTTATGCAAGTGAAAGCTAAAGTTGATCAAACCATATCCACTCTTTAATGGGAGTCGTCAATTCTCGCAGTTCCTATGTTTGCTTTGAATTTGGTCTTGGCCGTACTGAACCTCCACTGGGATGTTATTCTTTGCGAATATCGAATAAATGAATATTGAAGAATGAAAACTTTTATTGATAAGTGATTGGCAAGTACACTTATACAATAATCGCTCGAGAATATAGAGAAATTTAGTGATCGAAACAAGGATTCGAATCACTTAAACATTTTCTCACTAACACTTATGAACGTAGTGAATTCTCTATGTATACACACACTATTTCTCTCTCATGCACTCTAATGTTTTCCCTCTGCTTGATTGCATGAAATTGAAAGGTATAGAGCCCTATTTATAGAGTTCGAAGGGTTACATCTATCCATACGAAGAGTCGTGTCCATTGGTGAATGATTGCATCACTTCATTGTGATTGGATGAGAAGCTTCAATCTAATCCACAATGGATATGCACCTTTTCATGATTGGTTGATTTCTGATAGGTTTTTATTCATTGGTAGTTGATGACGGTTGATCATCCTTATCTAGCGGTTGGTAGTTAAGAAGATTAAACCAGAAAACCATCCAAATCACGACCGCGATATACAAGTCATGATTGTGAATCTTTGATTGGTAGATTTTTGTTTTGAAGAAGAACAAGTCACGATCGCGAATGATTGTCGTGACCATGAATTGCATTTTTCTTCAGAATTCTCCTTGTAACTTCACCAATCTTTGACAGCTTCAATCCTAAGCCAAATCTTTAAGTTCCATGCATCTTTTTGCACCTTTTTTCACTCTTTTTTCATAGAATTCCACTTTAGATCATTTTACTCTCAGGATTTACCAAGTATCTGCATTTGCATCAAAAACAACTACATACCACGTGAAATCTTTTATATGAAGTATAAAAATGACTTAAACTATAGTGTTTAGTGTATAAAATTAATATGAAAATAAGTGTAATTATACACTTATCATACTGCCACACTTAACTTTTGCCTTGTCCTCAAGCTAAATTCAACAGAAGTGTATAAGTTGGTAAACAAGTTCGTACCTCATTTGGTGAAAGACTATTGCAGTGTGTACCACATTCCACATTGCAAAAGATTTCAAGTAGAAGTTCGAAATTTCCCACAAATTAGTAATGTGCAATTTATATAGTTTAGTTGCAGACCTTTGCTCTTAATGGAGAGTCAACCGAATCGCATCTTCATATAAGCATTATATGCATACTCGAACATTACCTTCTCTTAAGCATGGTATAAAGTATAAAGGACATAGAAATCACTCTTTGATTAATTTCTCTCAAGGTATTTTTAGGTAACCTAGGATGCTAAAACACTCTCAGTGGTTGCATTTTATGCTCTATATCACTCTCCCCTTTTTTTAGTGGTTGCATTTTATACTCCATACCACTCTCTCATTTGTTTTCTTTTAAGCATATGTTTTTGAAGTACTTTGTACTTTGCACCCATTTTTCGTGTTATTCTTTCTTTTCTTTTTTCCTTTAATGAATGGTTGTAGTTTTTGCTCCATACCATCCCTCACCTTTTGCATAACTCATTGGTTATACTCTCTTTCTTTTGATTTTTCTTTAATACCCTCATCCTTTATTGATCAATTTCAAAGTATTATGGCTATAGTTTCCTAGCACTTTAAACACACTCAATACTTATAGAACTTATTTGAGATTTGCATATAAAACTCATAGTAAGAATACCATTAGATATTACTCCACTTAAACTTATCAGAAACATTAAACTAAAACTATATAACTTATACTAATTCATGTTGCATCGAAATATATATCGAAACTTACTTGGAATGTTGCTTTCGAATGTTACTCACCACTCATCTTGCTAAATTGATAAATGTTGTGCACTAGCATCAAACTTGTAAATACCTAACACTTACAATAACCTTGGACAAATGTTAGTAAAGTATTAGAAATGATAATGTATAATTAATATCAAGAAAAATTTTCAAATTCTCCAATTGTTTTGGATTTTACGGGATTTTTACAAATGTCCCCTCCACACTAAAGAACACAATTTCCTCATTGTGAGACATTATAAAAATCAAAATTTTGAAACACACAATTAAAATAAAAAAAAGGAAAGAAATTGTACCCATTTTACTCCTCAGAACTTGAATCTGGTGGACTTGGAAATATTTCCAAATTTTGCATTCTAAAGTATGTATTCAACTTCCAGTTCAATGAAATGTTGGATTTTGTCAATTAATGAACATCTTGCTATATAAAGGCAATGTCTAGGCATGCTTGGTCAACATCTTTTAAAAACTTTCCTCTCCAAGTATCACTCATACTTCCCGAGGCTTGTCTTGAATTATAACTCTCAAATTGAACTTCCTCAACATCTTCTTCGTCTGGTTGGTTTTCTCGAGTGGCAGACTCTTGCTTCGGTCTAAGCTTTCTTATCCTTACTTCATATGGTAGGAACGTAAATTTTCCTACTTCTTCTTTTACCAATCTTGCTCTCTTCATATACACTCCTCCCATAAAATTAAATTTCTCCCTTGGATTATATTGGAATAGTAATTGATTTTTCGCTCCCAAAATTATCCCACAAATCGTATTTTCACCTCTAACTCTAGCCTTTTTATGTGTAGTCAGACTTGTGATGGATTCCAAAAATATGCATCGAAAACTTTTGTCAAAACTGCGAAACTACGCACTCCAATATTTCCAAGTCCTTCATTGACAATTTAGTTGTTTCATGTCAAAAGAAAAGACTTTGAAAATAAACTTATGAAGGTAGAGAAGACTATTGCTTCGGATGTTCTTGTTGGATGAATTTTTGACATCGTATCGATCTAATCCTGTTAATTCTATCCAAATATCTGTCAACTCGTAATCTTCATCTTTTTCAATTTCAACAAAATTCTCTCCCAAACCAAACCACTTGAGTAAATCCATCATTGTAAACTTATATTCTTCACCTTCATTCCTGAATTTCTTCTTTAAGACATTCCCATCATCAGCAACAGTAACCAAGAATTCAAGGACCCATTCTTTGATAAAAGGAAATCGCATATTCACAAACTTCTCCAAACCAAAAAGCAAGAAATACTCCTCTACTTTCGCGTGAATCCCAACATCAATAGCAAAAGTAGGATCGTAGAAAAGTGTTCCGTGAAAATTGAAGTTCTTGATTCTCAAGTATCTTTCCACTTCCTCATCACTATAAATCGAAAAGGGACAACCAACTTCGTTTTGTTGATTCACCATTTTGCTTTTCCTCTTTGATGAAGTTGTTGTAGACTTCTTAAGAGCCATTGAGATCAATAAAGAAAGAATAGTGCTTGATTTTGGAAAACAGAGAAAACTTGATTTTTGCAAAGGTTTACCATTAAGAATAAGAGTTTTTGTGAAAAAAAAAACATGAAAAGATGTTATTTATAGGGAAATTAGGATAATTATTGCCTTCCCAATGGATATATGATAAATATAACTGTTAGAATATAGCTATTAAAGCAATAACTGCTGTGCAGATTGCACACTTTCTCTTACTCAGAAATAGAGAGTTCAAATCAAATAGATCACGAGCGTGATACATGTCACGGTCGCTATATGTCAAAATCCAAAAGTTTTTGTTCTTTTCTTTTGTTTTTGAAAACATACTAACTTAAAAACAAAATAAAATAAAATTTACTATATATATTATATATATATAATGAAAATATAAGAGATTTAGGGATCAATGGAGTTTTTCAACCCCTTTGTGAGCACGGGATTTTGTACCAGCTCGAGCGTTCAATGATGATGGCTTTTTGGGATTTTATCCTTGAACCACATAATTTTCGAGTATCCAGATGTATCAAAATAGGAATTTTCCTAGTCTCTAAATTCAAAGGGATGTTTTCGATAAAATTATTTAATTTTATTCAGAAATTAATTAAAAAATACAAAGATAAATAAATAAAATTCAATAAAACAAAAACCCGAGGGAGACTGAATCTCAGGTTTGAGGCAGGCCTCGCCGAAAAATGGGCTTTGGCAAGGCGAGCCTCGCCAAAATGCCTTGGCAAGGCAGCCTCGCCAAACTCCTTGGCGAGGCATTCCTCACCAAAGACGTGGCGAGGGGCCTCGCTGAACTTTTTTCCGGTGAGACTCTCGTCTGAAAAACTTACCTTTTTTGGATTTTTGGGATTTCTCCTATAAATAATCAGGTCTTTTTCGATAATGGGGGCCTGAAAAATTTACAGACAAAATATAGCTTTTATAACTACTTCAATTTCCAAGAACTAAACGAACAGTTTTGGACTTTCACAACAATTTTTACCTAAACTAAAGGATGAGGAGGATTTTCAATGGTCGATCGGATATCTTCAAAGTGGATTCATTCCATAAGGGTAAGCCTCTAAGTTCCTAGAACAGCAATTTCTGTGCTTTCGATCTTCTTCTTCTTCTTCTTATTTCATTTGTGAACCTAGGATTTTATTTTATTCAAATGTTGTAATTCTTCTCCATCTATTTTTATTTATTAAAAGGAGATGTATGTTAGAACACCCCCAAGAAGGGAATAAAACATATTCCCAGATAACAGTCCTCACCAATTTACCATGCGAGCAATTTCATTAATTAAAATGAGCAACCAACGTGCTAATAAAATGAACTGTTTTATTTAAATAACAAACACGTTATCGCGATTGATTTTTTTAGGCCACACGGGCCCCGCTAAATTCAAAATCGAACATATATGTGATATCCCTTATGCTAACCTTTGTGGATGTAGGTAGATTAGGATTAGATGTATGTTTAGGATTTAAATTTTCCTTCGGGTATCGCAATTTCTTTTTTTTGGAAATGTAATTAATAAGTTAGCGGATGGTTGCATCCCCTGATTTTTGGAAACCTTGTAATCTTTATTTCTTGCATTTATTTTTGGCATTTACTTACTGCTTTGTGGATGGTTTATTATTTCACCTTATGGATGGTTTATTATTTTCGTCATACGTGAATCATGCATTTAAAATAAAAAACGACCTAAGCGTGAATGTGCAAAATTAAGAGAATAAGGTTTTCTGTAGATGTAATATAATGTGATCCAATGAGAAATAAGTAACTTATCCGGAACCCAAATCTCTGTGTCTTAATGGGCAGTCCCCAGGACGTTAAGCCTCACATGACTCTAATTCCTGGAAAGAGCTAATCCAGTTGGTGACTCCACAATAAGAGATGGTGGATTCGAGTTTGAACCGATCTAAAATTGTTTTCATCTTCTCTTTCAACCTTTTTCCTGGGTCCCCGACCCGGTGCACCTTTTTTTCAAACAACTCGGTAGACCACGCCTCCCATCTCGTGTGCTCTTGGACCATCGCTCCGTGTCGCTCACTCCCAGTGGCGACTTCGCTGGGGATTTTTTCTAAAAGCTTGTTTTTTCAAAGGTTTTAGATTTTGGATAAGTGCCAAAAATTATTGATCACATTATTCTATTTTCTCTTAATTTTGACATATTCATAATAACGCATTGCAGTAGAAGGGATTAGCCCATAAGTCTAAGGTACCCCTATTACTACGAAGCTCTCTCTTGTACTAATATGCCTCCCTGAGAAAAGATAGTACTTCAGCAAGTAGAGCACTTGTTTCCATATCGCATGCACCTCCCTCAACCCATTCGGGAAGAGGCTTTGAGTGTATTTCAGTGCAACAAGAACCTTCTACATCAGCAACCCATTTATAAACCCTCATGTAAATAAGCCGTAGACATTTTCCCTAGGGTGTTACCCAAACACGCAATCATGCATTTTATTTTCCTGCAGGTGCGCTCCTTAGTATCCTCACAGTACTAAGATGAACCAAACTTAGGATAGAGACTAGCCAAAAACCCTACGCATGGGAGTTGTATGGTTGGAAGAAAGATAGTGTGCTATATGATAAGTATTTACCGCTTTCCGATTCATCATGCATTGTATAAATGTACCATGCTAACCACGAATCTTAGTGCAGACACTTGAACACACACACTCATATTAAACATGATCTGATGTCATTCATGCTTAAGACTTAGTCTATGTAGCACAAAAACCGACACTGAAGTGGAAATGGAAATGGGGAAACGCCCTTTCTAAAAAATATAGGTTCAAAAACTGTGGGAAAACGCATAAATAATAAAAATTTAGGGCTATATTCATAAATATGAAAAATATAAAATTTTGTACATATTATTTCATTCTTATATAAAATACTAAAAAAACATGAATATTAAAATAAATTTATTGATTATAAAGCAAATCTACATGAGTAGTGGCTATTTCAAAACATTAAACAATAGTAAATACGGTTATTGAAGATAATAAAATTTCATGAAGTTTGAAAGTTATGTAATATTTACTAAATCGTAATAATATAAGTATATAAAATGGAATAAAACAAGTTTTTATAATATAATAATATTATTAATAATATAAATAATGAATTGGGGTTTTAATATATTAGAAAGTTTAGTTTTTTGAATGAATTAAAATTCGGTC
>CATIWQ010011767.1:0-11139 GCA_949673415.1 Euphorbia schlechtendalii
TTCATGCAAAAAGGGGAGAAAGAAAGATTCAAAGCATTCCCCTATTAGTTCTTGAACATTCTTGAACAAAACACTAATTTTCACCTCATAACACTTGAGATTTCAGGTTACCAAGCTTGAATCCTTGAGTTTTAGACTTGAACGGATAGTCTATAACACCTTCAACACACACTTGAAGGTTACTACACCCTTCGAATCATCTACTTTGGCTAGGAATAGGTCTCTTCTAAAGATTTTCGATAAATTACCAAACACAACAAAAAAGAAATGAAGAGAGCTTCCCGGAGGACTTCATGGACCTTGAAGAACGTGGATTCATGACTATGGGGTAAGCCTCTGAGTTCCTAGAGTTCGTGCTTACTTTTATATTCTTCTCTTTGAAGTTTCATGTTGTTTTCGGTTATTATCATTTTTTGCGCACCATTCTGTTTCCTGCGATTTTCAGTATGATCATAAATCTGTTTTGCTATTTTCTTTACATATTCTACACATCCTGTGCTTTCCAGAATGATAAAAATCATCAAAATCCGTTAAGTATAGAAAAATTTATGGTCATTTGAAATTTGGATTATCGTTTTTGTTATTTTCTACTATTTTTTTGTGTTTTCATGCAGGTCAGGAAAATCGATATCGTTAATGATGTCACATGATACCGCTAACGATATCACCTGATACTGTTAACGATATCAGCACTAGCAGAATGCATTTTTGCTTTGTTTCGCTCCGTTTCGAATCTTTCGAGCCCGGAACAACCTGTTGAGACTATTCTAAGTTTGAAAACGCATCGTTGGGGGTAACAAATCTCTAAATTGTAATTATTTGGATCTATGTGTGATTTATTAACGTGCATCTTCGGCCTAGATTTACGTTTCTAAACGTTGTTTTAGGTCACCCCCACGAAGGGAACAAAACGTGTTCCCGGATAACCGTCCTCACCACTTTGCCATGCGGTCATTTTCATTAATAAAATCGACCAACATACGTGTAAATAAAAATGAACCATTTTTAGTTAAACAAATTTAAATCATCGATGTTTTAATTAGGCCACACGGGCCTCGATAAAATCAAATCGAACATACATGGTACACTTGGTAAATATGTGCAAATATTGCGCCATATCTCGTGCTAACCTTTGCGGATGCAGGTTAGATGTATTAGGCGGGTGGTTACATCCCCTGAGTTTTGTAATTTATTAATTTACTTTTCCACCTGTACTTAATGTTTGACGTAATTTATTTATCTTTTTATGCATGCGTAATGAATAAAAACTAAAAATGTATAGTTTAGTTTGAATATTATAAACATGGTTTCTCACTCATAGTGTAATTTAATTCAAATGACGATGAAATAGATAACTCATCCGGATTTGAATCTTTGAACTATGGTATCGCTTAGGCTTAACGGATCTAGGCTGTACCGAAATTTCTCGGAAGAGCTGATCCGGGTGGCGACTCTCAGTACCATAGGCTAGAGATTTTGATCTCGAGTTTATGGGAAGACTTCAAATATCCCCCTAAGATGAGATACAAGGGGAAGCTGGGGGCTTATTGCGAGTTTCACAAAAGTGAGGGAACCACCCAGAAAAAGAGGAAGAGAGGGAACACATTTATGATAATATAGACAGAGGAAGCGAAACATGCTACACCTTCGCTCAAGAGAGGAAGCCTTCACCGCACAATGACGCTTTGGTGATTGAAAAGATGGTGGAAGGATATTAGGTACGCCGTACACTAGTGCACACGGGCAGCTGTGAGCAGACGACATAGAGAGGTGGGCCGAGAATGCGCGAGATGAGAGGCGCGGTCCACCGGGACATTTGGAAAAGAGATGCGTGCGGGGTCGTGGACCCAGGAAAAGGTTTTGGAGAGAGGGTGAAAACGTTTATTCAGATTGGTTCGAACCCGAATCCACTATCTCTTAGTGTGGAGTCGCCACCTGTATTAGCTCTTTCTAGGAATTAGAGTCTTGTGAGGCTTAACGTCCGGGGGACGACCCACCAAGATATAGAGATTCGGGTTCGGGATAAGTTGATCATTTCTTATTGAATCACATTATATTACATCTACAGAAAACCGTGTTCTCTTAATTGTGCATATTCGCACTTGAGTCGTTTTGACTTTGAAATGCATGATTTAACGCGCATGTGGAAAGCAGTAAATCCATACGTCAAGCATTAAGTAAAATGCGGAAAAGTAAATTAATAAATTACAAAACTCAGGGGATGCAACCACCTTCCTAATCTGTTAATTACAATTCTCGTAAAAATACTTGCAATACCCGAAGGAAGATAAATCCCTAGGTATACATCTAACCTGCATCCACAAAGGTTAGCACAAGATATGTCACGTATGTTCGATTTGATTTTAGCAAAGTCCGTATGGCTTAATCAAAACATTTATGGTTTAAAGTGGTTAAAATGAAAAATGGTTCATTTTTATTTACATGTATGTTGGTCGATTTTATCAGTGAAAATGACCACATGGTAAAGTGGTGAGGACTGTTATCCGGGAACACGTTTTATTCCCTTCGTGGGGGTCACCTAAAACAATATTTAGAAAGATAAATCTAGGCCAAACATGCATAATATAGTCATCGTTTGGGTTAACAATGGTAACGATGTCATTCATATCGTTATCGAATTCCCTATGAAGGGCGATATCGATATGAATGGCCCAAAGTGTTTTCGTTGCTACTCCGAACTTCAATTAACAGATTAATACGTTAATAAATCATTTATAAATCCTAAATAATTATAATTTGGAAGTTTGTTACCCCTGATGATGTGTTTCTAAGGTCAGATGGGTCTCAGCAGGTCGTTTCGGGCTTAAACGATTCAAAACGGAGCGAAACAAAGCAAAACTGCATTCTGCCAGGGTAATATCGTTAATGGTATCAGGTGATATCATTAATGATATTGAGTTTCCAGACCTGCATGAAAACATAGAAAATAGCAGAAAACCCAAAACTTCAAACAATTATAACTTTCGCTATACTTAACGGATTTTGATGATCTTTATCATTCTGGAAAGCTCAGGATGTGTAGAATATTTCTATATAAATAAAATACCCAAATAGATTCAAAATCATACTGAAAATTGCAGAAGACAAAATGGTGCGCGGAAATAGGAAATAACCGAAAATAACCGCAAAGAAAATGAAACTTCAAAAAGAAAAGCACATGAATGTAAGCACAAACTCTAGGAACTCAGAGGCTTATCCCATAGTGGTGAATCCACTTTGCTTGGTCCATGAAAGTAGCCGGAAAGTCCTCCTCGTTTCTTTGGCTCGGTTTTGCGATTTTTGGTGAAAATGGAGAGTAGAGATCTCCTCTTGGCGGGAAGGCTAGGCTTCCAGGATATGGCTTATAAAGAGAGGAAGAGAGGAGGTAGGAGTCCTTCTTCCTTAGATTTAGGCTTGAAAACACTTGAAAAACTAAAACTTGTGAGTTTTCGATTTTTGTTTGGTGAGAGCTCTCCACTTGATTTTTGCTTTGGTTATTTCTTCCTTGTTCTTGGCTGAAAAATCTGAGCTCCCCTCCTTTTCTTTTGCTGAAAAATCCAGCCCTTATGGGCTCCCTTCAATCCAAAATTCCACTTTCTTGGTGTAGTGGTTCACCCACTTATTTTGTCTCCATTATTTTCTTCCCCACCATTATTGACTAAGTGGGTTGAATGTTATTTAGGGAGGCTACTAAGTGGAGAATTTCCGGAATTGGTGTGGAATGATGAGTTGTTTTCATTAAAAAATGGAGAAATTGGAGTTTTGGTTGGTCTGCCAAGATGATATCGTTAACGATATTTTCCAATATCGTGAACTATATGGAATATACAAGTGGGCTTTTTTCTTGGTTTGGGCTTTTTAAAGGGAAAAGAGGTCTAAAGAAACAAACCAATGATTTTCGGGAAATTTTAGGACCCTCCAAAATGTGAAATGCTAACAAGGGAAAAATTACAGCTTCATCATCGAACTCGCGAGTCGCAGGTAAAAATCTCGTGCTCACAGCAACTCTGTTAACGTAATGACCAAAAGAGTGTATGAAGCAATCGGAGGGAACCCCAATCACCTCGCTATCCATCAAGCGCAATTAATTGGGCTAGGCCGACATGCTATGCACTTTTCTGGTTTAGTAAACCTATCCATAGCATTGTGGGAGGATGGTCCCCTGTGGAAGGCAAGGGCTAAATTTCTTATGTGGACATTCCATTGGCGTATAACGTAATCCTAGGGTACCCGCTCATTATTGGATCTGAAGATGTTATCAATTTTCAATACCTAACGCTCCAAATACCCACGCATCAGGGAATAGCCATAGCTCGAGGGAATCAACATGCCGCTGAAGAAACATATCTGATATCCTTGAAAGCTGAGCCTTTAGCCATGGAGGAGGAAACCGACAGGGAGCGGGCAGCCGAATCCATTGATGTGATGGGGGCTGTAACCCTGGAAGAAGGGAAAGAAGTTCGCATGACCGAGGGACTGAAGAAGGAAACTAAGGAAGAAATCCTTACTATGTTGCGAGAGAAGGTACGCGCTTTCGCAAGGACCTTGGAAGATTTGATGGGTGTCAACCCCGAGGTCGCTGTGCATAGGCTGAATGTGCTCCCAAAGGTGAAACCAGTTAAGCAAAAACAAAGGAACCATGCGTCAGAAAGATAAAAGGCCATAGAGGAAGAGGTCTCTCGCTTACTTAAGGCAGGGCACATCAAGGCAATCCGATACCTTGATTGGATTGCCAATGTGGTGCTGGTTAAAAAACCGAGTGGCATGTTCAGAATGTGGGTAGATTTTACGGAGCTAAATAAAGCTTGCCCGAAGGACAGCTATCCTTTCCCCAAGATTGATATGTTGGTTGACGCCACAGCAGGCTACGTCATTTACTCCATGTTGGACTCAACATCAGGATACAACCAAATACCCATGGTTGAAGAGGATAAAGAAAAGACATCATTCATCACATACGAGGGTATCTATTGCTACAACATCATGCCCTTCGACCTCAAAAACTCTGGGGCTACTTACGAACAAATGGTAAATGATATCTTCGACGACATGATAGGGAAAGAGGTGGAGTTTTACGTGGATGATATGATTATCAAAAGTAAAGTAGGAGTGGAACACGTAGCAGACGTAGAAAAAGTCCTAACCCTTCTGGAGAAGTACGGACTGAAGCTCAATCCAGAGAAGTGTGCATTTGGAGTAACAGGGGGGAACTTCTTAGGTTATCTGGTTTCACAAAGGGTAATAAAGGCTAATCCTGATAAGATAAAGGTGGTACTTCAGCTCAAAGAACCCCGAAACATCAAAGATATCCAGCGCCTCAATGGCAAACTCAACGCCTTGGGTCGTTTTGTGTCATGCGCAGCACGCCGATGCATCCCGTTCTATAAAGCCTTGAAAGCGAAGAATTTCATGTGGGGAGAAGACTGCACCGCTGCGTTTGCTAATATCAAAGCCTTCCTGGTCTCCCCGCCGTTGCAGAGTCATCTTGTCCTTGGTGCGCCACTATACCTTTATCTGAGCACTTCAGAAGATGCATTAGGAATGGTGCTCATCATAGAGGAGGGGGCGGACCAGTTCCCCGTCTACTACGGCAGTCACGCTCTGAAAGTTGCTAAAGTACGGTACGGCCAGATGAAAAAAGTGGCCTTCGCGCTGATAGTGTCTTCCCAGAAGTGGCGCTACTACTTTCAGGCCCATACAATTATAGTAAGAACCGATCCGCCTCTCAAAAAACACTACGACTACCTGAATCTTCGGGATGTCTCGCGGAGTCGTCACTCAAACTGGCAAAATTTGATATCCGCTTCGAACCGAGGAATGCGATGAAGGCACAGGTACTGGTAGACTATTCGCCACTTTTCTACTGATAAGTTTAATAATTTGTTCGCAAGAGTTGGCTATATATTAATGGCGCCAAAAACTTGTTCACGTAAAGTATAGGTGTTGCCAGTACCTCTTATCAAATATAAAAATGATGATAACTATAAGTATATATTTGCGATGTAGTTTTAAAAGATATCGAACCCACAGGAAAGGAACCAAGTCTAAAGATCAATAAGGAAGATAGAATAAAGAAAATAAAATAGATTTGATATTTTGGATAGGAGGGTTAGAATGAAGAATAAGTAAATATAGATGTGAAAGAATAGAGAATCTAAATATATAGATTTTCCCTATGAAATAAGGATAGCAGAGAAAATATGCAAGTTCAACAAAGATGTTACGATTCACCAAACTAATCTAACAAACTCAGTTCAAAATACCCAGATGTTCAATTATTCACTGCAGAGCAACACATGAAATAACTTTTCTAAACCTAGCACAAACGAATTAAGACAATTATATAAACCTGGACAACGTCTCACATAGCCACATTTAGCATGTTACCATTCCAAAAATGTTGGCTCACTAAACAGCGTTATATCACAGATCCAGTGATTATACACGATATTGTTAACCCTGAAACTACTCTTAAAATTAACTCCAACGCATATAACTTGATTAACATAAAAGTCTTAGTACTAAATACGCATTATGACACATAGACATATCATAAACTTCGAAATAAAAAGTATAAGTAGAAAGCAAAGCAAAGTTGTAAGGTATGCAAGTGAAAGCTAAAGTTGGACCAACCGTATCCACTCTTTAATGGGAGTCATCAATTCCCGCAATTCTTGCGTCTGCTTTGAATTCGGTCTCGGCCCGTACAGAACCTCTGCTAGGATGTTATTCTTTGCGAATATCGAACAAACGAATTTTGAAAAACGAAAACTTTTATTGATAAGTGATTTGCAAGTACACTTATACCACAATCGCTCGAGAATATAGAGAAATCTAGTGATCGAAACAAGGATTCGAATCACTTAAACATTTTCTCGCTAACACTTAAGAACGTAGCGAATCTATCTACACACATACACTATATGTGACTCTTTATTTGCACTCTAATTCTGCACACATCCAATGCTACGAAATTGTGATGGAATGGAGCCCTATTTATAGAGCTCGAAGGGTTGCTTCTATCCAAACGAAGGGTTCTGTCCATTGGTGAAAGATTGCATCTCTTCATCATGATTGGTTGAGAAGCTTTGATATAATCCACAATGGATAAGCACCTTTTCATGATTGGTTGACTCTTGATAGGCATCTGTTCGTTGGTAGTTGATGGTGATTGATCATGCTTATCTGGCGGTTATTAGTTAAGAAGATAATACCAGAAAACCATCCAAGTCGCGACCGTGAATCTTTGATTGGCAGACTTCTGTTTCTGGAGTAAACAAGTCGCGACCGCGAATGATTGTCACGACTGTGAATTGAGTTTTACTCAGAAATATTCTTGTAATTTCACCGATCTTTGACAGCTTCGATTCTATACCAAATCTTTAAGTTCCACGCTTCTTTTGGCTCCTTTTTCACTCTTTTCTCATATAATTCCACTTTAGTTCATTTTACTCCCAAGATTTAACTAGTATCTGCATTTGCATCAAGAACAACTAAATTCCACGTGAAATCTTTTATATAATGTATAAAAATGACTAAAAATATAGTGTTTAATGTGTGAAATTAATGTGATAATAAGTGAAATTATACACTTATCAACTACCCGTGTCATTTTGGATAAAACTTTATCATGCTTATGTATCATACTCTAAGGCTCAGATTCACAAGCTGAAGTAGTAGCTTCATTCTATTGTCAAAAGATAATCCAAGACTGTTCTCAAATTTATGCACCGTGCAAAGTCAATTCAGATTGCTTAGCCTTGCCCTTAAATCTAATCTCCGAGGAAAATTTAGTGGATGCTATATTGGATGGTCTTCGTGGTCTACTAAGGGAAGTCTACCGTTCCCTAACCTCTCGGACCATTAATTTTGAGGATCTCCTTGGCACTCTATTAATAAAGGAGCCCCATATCCAATGTGAGTAAGCAGTCCTTGATGAGAAAAATAGCCTGGCTGCACACTACATGACTTGAACAAATTCTGGGACTAGCAAGAGTCATGGCCGTAGAAGAGGCCAATTCCACCAATCACAAGAGACCCAATCATCTTGTAGATAGCCTATGACTCAGACCAATTCTACCAGCTACAGATCCAACTGCTAGACAACATCAGCTCCTCTCGATATCTCGTCCTTCTAGTGTCACAACTACTAAGGCCATGGCTACATAGCATGCTAATTTCCAACCCTTTGATCTAGTTCATATTGTATCAGCATACCATCCTCTCACCATACATCTGCCACCCACCAAATGGAACCACAGTAGCTCATAGATAGTGGGGTAACTCATCATCTTACGTTAGACTTGGGACACCTTCAACTCCATTCCGAATATTCAGGATCGGAAGAAGTCACTTTACGTAACACTTCATCTCTTCCAATAAAACATATAGGTTCTTCTAATATTCCATTATCATCAAAATCGTTACATTTATCTAATATTTTGCATGTGTTTGACTCCAATTCAAATTTATTATCCATCAGTGCACTAACCAAGGCTAAAGATGTTTCTGTGGAATCTTTTGAAATTTTTGTTATTGTGAAGGGTCTCCTATAGAAACAAGTCTTCTCACAAGCCCAATTAACAATGGACTCTATACTCTACCATCCCGTGCTCGAACTCTAGTTCGATGTCACCTAATATCTCTCTCTACCTGGCATGAGCATCTTGGTCATCAATCTTTATCAATTGTTAGTCATGTTTTATGTAGGATTAACATTCGATTTGAATCCAATAAAGGAATTTCAATTCCTATTTATTTTAGTTACGTTGTGAGTAAGAATCACAAATTGCCATTTACTTTATCGGATAGTGATGTTGCTGGACCTTTAGATTTAAACTGTTCAGACTTATGGGGACTTGCCTCGGTTCCCTCATTTGATGGTTATTCATATAAACTATTATTTTATGATGCATTTAATGAATGCTCATGGATTTATTTTGTGCGTTATAAATTTGAAGCATTGAGCACTTTCATTAAATTTCATTCTGTAATTGAAAAATATTTTGGTCACCCTATTAAGATTTTTTTATCAGATGGTGGTGGTGAATATATTGCAATGCGTAAATGCTTCTGATAATGGTATTCATCATCGTATGTCCTTTCCTCACACACTCGAACAAAATGGCTGTGCTAAACGTAAGCATCATCATGTTGTTGAAACGGGCTTAGCATTACTACATCGTGCTAACTCACCTATGAATTTTTTTACATATGCATTTGAGACTGCTATATATCTTATCAATTATATGTCAATTCCTGGTCTAGCTAATTTTTCTCCTTATGCTAAATTGTTCCATTTTGTGCCTGATTATTCATTCCTGCGAATTTTTGTTATCCTTGGTTACGTCTTTACAATTCGCATAAGCTTAATTTCTGATCTAGAATATGGGTCTTCTTGGGATATAGCAAAACTCATAAGGGTTATAGATGTTATGATCCCATTTCTACGAAATTCTTTATCTCACGTCATGTTATTTTGATGAACATGTGTTTCCAAACTCTGAATTAAGTGTTTCGGCTATCCCACTATCCACAAAACCCATTAACAACTTGCCTTCTATCATAATATGTCCCTCCCCCACCTATCAAGATTCATCACAATATGTCCCTCCCCCACCAAACCAGATTTGTCACCTCTCGTGCCTCTAAAACCAACTTTGACAATGACCTTATCCACTACAGACCACCAGCTTACCTTCTCTAACCCACCACCTCCCAAAGCACCAAAACTGAGACCACCAAAACCCCCCACCTCCTCCAAAAACCATAACTACCCATAAAGACACTAAATCGCTCCCTCCACCAAAGTCTCATAATGTTATGGTGGTTCTTATGGCTCTCTCATGTTACACGGAGGTGTTAAAATTTATTTATTGGCACTAAGCGATGATAGACAAATTTAATGTGTTGATCGCTCACGGTACTTGGGATTAGTTCCACTCTCCCAAAATGAACCCAAATGGCAGTATCGAATGCTACAAGGCTCATTTGGTAGCAAAAGGACAAGTGACCGGCCTAGACTTTCATTAAACATTCAGCGCGGTTGTCAAGCAAGCTACAATTTGCATTCTAATGCCCTTAGCCATTTCATATAATTGGTCGTTAACACATTTGGACGTGTCCAACACCTTCCTTCATTGTGACCTGTTGAACCTGTTTTCATGTCTCAACCAGTTGGCTTTATTGACAAAGATAGGCCATCGTTCGTGTGTAAACTTCACAAATTGATTTATGGATTAAAGTAGTCCCTGAACATGTGGCACCGCCACCTAACCAATGTGCTTTATGATTTTAGATTTATTGCATCTAAAGATTATATCTCATTGTATCATTGGTGAAAGGGTGGTGTATTCTTGTTTTATTTGTTATACATCAATGACATATTGGTCTTGGGAAATGATATCCGTGTAGAGAGTGAGCTGATCCTTTTTCGCAAAGTCAATTTGCCATAAAGAACCTAGAGTTGGTCAAATTCTTTTTTGGGGATGGAAATAACCAGGATGGAAGGCAGCTTAGTACTCAATCAAAGGAAGTATGTGTGGGATATTTTGAGACAAGCTTCAATGATGGATTCAAAGGGAGTCAATACACCTACAAGTCTAACACTATGGCTGCATATTAATGGTGGATGACCTTTTTCTAGTGTTACTCTATATCGCAGCCTCGTTGGTGGTTTACAATATCTTACCATCACGCGCCCGAACATTGCCTTTGCGGTACATAAGGTGGCACAATTTATGCATGCTCCACAAGAGTCTCATTGCCAAGCGTTAAAGATGATTCTTTGCTATATTAAGGGCAAATCATTTTTTGGTCTTTAATACATGCCACAACGTTCGGTTTACCTCACTACATTCTCCAATTTTAATTGGGTTGGCGATCCTGATGATAGACGCTTTGTTATAGGATTCGCGGTTTATCATGGCACCAATCTTATCTCATGGGCTGCTAGAAAACATAAGACTATTTCCTGATCTCCATCTTATTGACAAGTTAGCCGTGTTGTCTCACCCAGCTCAACTTGAGGAGGGATGTTAGATAATATATTTATATTGAGTATTTATCTTTACATATTTTGTATTTATCTTTATAGGATTATCTTTATATTTGTAATTGTGTACAAACCTTGTGTATGTG